>JAPDSC010092241.1:111746-122726 GCA_026290005.1 Latrodectus geometricus | reverse complement strand
GCAAGGTCAATATTCGAAGTTCTATGGCGATGGTAATTCAGAGTTCACGTAGACAGTGAGGCTCGTCCATCTTGGGAGTGATCTAATTTTCTTTTCTATTTTTCTTTCATACCTTCTGGGCTATTTAGGAGTAACTTTTTTTCGACGATTTGCATCCAGTTAAGTACTTAAGTCAGGTGGCTGTCACTTTCATTTTGCTTGAGTCAGTGACCTTAGCAAGTTGCACAAATCTGGATGTATTTTTATTCCGCGTAACATACTTGTTATTTATGATATTAATAACAAGTTAGTAACATACTTGTTATTAAAATGGCACGAAAAGTTTAAACCAGTAAACAAGATGCTCTTAAAATTTACAGAATTAAACAGAATAATGTAAAAGTGATTAAACTTATGCAATTATATTTTAAATTCTAGTATTATAACTACAGCTATTCTTAATAGCTAAACTGAGATTTAATTCTTAGGTTTTAATTTTTCTATTTATTGCTTCCATTCAACGAGTTTACTAATAAATATCACCTTTTCTAATTCTTCTTTAGTAATTCTAGTATTATAACAAAAGCTATTCTTAATAGCTTTAGTAAGATTTAAATTTTAGGTTTAAATTTTTCCATATATTGCTTCCATTTAACGAGTTTTACTAGTAAATAAAATAACTTTAGAAAAATAATAAATTCGGATATATTGTATTTTACACAAATGTAAATTCCCTGCCTTTTTTCTACAATATTTATTATTTTACTTTTCTGCAATATTTCTATATTTCTTAATTTATTTCTTATTTATACTTGTTAATCCATGAAGTCATATCGCATTTGGAAATACTCCATTAATTAAAAAGAGCTTAAGAAATTTATAAAAAAAATATGTAATGTAAAAATAATTGGTGAAAAAATATTTGAATTCGAAAAAATTTAACTTTGGAAGTTTCAGAGAATAATCTAAACAGAATCTCTTATTTTTTAATCTACTTAATCTTTTGAGTGTAATATTTCGAATAAGGGATTTATAATTTGAATATTAAAATAAAGACTAGAAATCAGTGCTTATTTACTGTGAACGGGTCTTTCTGAATTATTAATTATGCCTTTAAAATGTTTACGCTTATCAAATGATTCATTATACACTTTCGTATTTCAATAATATTAAAGTTTTATAAATAAATTTAAACATTTCCTTCTTGTTAATTTTATTTTTCACTATCAGAATTAGTGCCAAATTTTTAGAAATATGCAACACTTTTACAATTTTTGAATAAAATTGTGCATATAAGTTATTGAATAATTAATTTCCTAATTTTAAATAAAATTATCTAATCTCCATCATGCTAATCATATTTTAATACCATACTTTCTTTATGTAAAATTTTATTTTATTTTTAGAGGATGCAAGGTCAATATGGAAGCTTTGTAGAACAAAATATTTCAGTGGATAATAACTAATCATGACATAAAACATGTAATAAGATTTTATGCTTATCAATATACATAATTAATGTTGACCTAACGAAAATATATGGAAATGCAGTGTTTCTTTTTTATCAATTTGAACAGTTAAATATAAGATAACGACTTTTGTTTCATTAAAACTTTATTGCAGTCTAAAATTGATTAATCTGATTTAGTAATAGTTACATAAATTTAAGGGATATAGAGAAATAATTTTTAAAAAGAGACATATTTAGTCCATTTACTAATTTTTATAGAAATCTGAAAATTTGAGAATTAAATTTAAAACATAAAAGAGAATCACTGTTTAGTATCGATATGTCCAAAAACTCATTATTAAAATAAATCAATAAGTAACTTAATATATATTAGCATATATTTTAAAATTCATAAAACATATTTTGAGATTAGAAAAAAATTATTTGTTAAAATTCATAATTTGTTATTAAGTGTTGGAATTTACATTATTTTAATATAAACAAAAATAAATATAAAAACATCAGAAATTATTATTCACAGATGACATAAAATAGAGCTATTTTTATAAAAAATTTTGTGTATGGCTAAGGATTCCAATGCTTAAGAAAATGTTAATAATGACAATTTTTTTTTATTTAAAATGAGTGAAATTATATTAAAAAAAATAATTCTGTTTTCAGTATTTTTCTGTACATGAATAAACGTCCTTAGAATATGACATCATTGGAGTATTTAAAACGAGTTATTTCAAATTTGACATAAATTTTGATTAAATATGAAAGGGTCAAGAAGGTTCATATTTCACATCATCTCATACATTACGATGTAAAAATATATTTCCTCTATATTTTAATAAAATCTGTATCTACTCAAGTAAATCATTTAAACATTAAATTAATGCAATTAGATTTAAATTCAGTTATATGCATTATATTTTTACTATGATCACTATAAATTAACATCAAAGCAAATTACTTCAAAATTTATATTTGCTTAACAAATATAAGTGCTTAAACAACATGACGAATTTTTAATTGTATTGAATATTATGATATATTTTATAATTATAATAATTGTGTTAAGCCATATGTATTGTTGTAATATTTTAATATTCAAAATAGAAAACTAAAAAAAATTCCTAAATATCATTGTCATCAATCCTTCCAATTTTTTATATTTTGAAGAAGCGAAAGTATTCATAACCTTCATTGCTTATAAACTTCATATTGCATGTTGTCCATTATCCGTTTATTAAATCAATACACTATGCTCAATACGCTGATTGATATGAAATTTTCAACTTTTCTTATTTAATAGTACTGGATCATTTACTGACAAAAAAAAATTCAAAGTCCGCAAAAAAAATTTATATTATGAAATTTCAATTAATTACAGCGTACTATTATAATTTTTACCGAAAACAATTTTAATTTTTTTGTTTTTAAGAATAGACTTTTCAAATTTTACCAACTTAATATTTCTGTGAATTGTTCGGATTATGGAAATTTTTATTATTTATATATAATCACGTTATTTAATATAATAATAATTTTAAAAAATTATCTGAGGTGAATGATTTAAATTTAAAAAAAAACACTCAGAAAAATTATACTAAATTGCGTTCTTTTTTTTCCTTCTAGTCAAAAATATTTTTTAGCAATTTAAATAATGAAATTCTTCTGCTAATTACCTATTTTCACAGTTTCCTATTTCTTCCTATACAGCGATTAAGTTACAGTGTTGTAATTGGGGAGAACCAGTGACCTTCTATTTAGGAATTGCCTCTTCATGTCTCTCTCTCAAAGTGCAAATAAACTTTTTTCACTAAAAGAAAATAATCCCTTGATTGTTTAGATAATTTTTAGAATTTTTATTTTTGGTTCGCATAAAAAAAAAAAGAAATCCACTGATCAAAGTTGATATTACAACACTTTAGTTTCTCAAGCTAGCTCAAGGATTATTTTTGTCTATTTTCTGTTTGCTTAAATTTCGAAAGATTTTTGGAAACAACCTTGAGTTCAGGAGCTGCAGTCAAAGTTGAAGGCATATGAGAGGTTAAATAGACATTATCTATAGCTTCTTTTTCATCATCTTCATTGAAGTGGAATGCAACTATCATCCTCCCATGATGATAGGAACTCATCCTTAGAATATTTTAAGATATTTAATAATGTAATCATTACAAATTTATTTCCTTTAATATAACAAAAAGAGCTGTTGAAAAACAGTATTACAAAATTATAAATGATGTGTAATGCTGCTTTTATTAATAGTATATGAGAAGACAATGACTGAGTTCTATAATCCAGAATTTTAAATAATTTTTACTTCAACTAATCAAACTAGGTAATGCAAATACGAATGAGTCATTTACTGTGAATGAAAAAATCTCACATCCAAAAGAGAGAATCACATATACGTAAAACATTCAATTACTAAGACCAAATCCTTCTTATTATTTTCATTACATTTTTTATTATAAATTACATTACGTTTTTACATTCTTTTTACATTTTACATACATTTTCTTATAAATACATTACATTACATTTTTTTACATTAATAAATTTACATTTTAACATACATTACATTTACATTTTACATTTTTTTTATAAATTTTGTGATAAAAAAATTTGTGTACTGTTTGGAAAATCTCAATAATTTTTATTTCTTATTATTAATAGTAAAGATTTATAAAATTATGGATAATTATGTAACGGCTTTATATTTCTCTTAATGAATGAAATAGATAATTTTTAATTAGTTGGTCATACATAAACTTTTTAAGCGCTAAATACAAAGGATGATTTAAATTGAATGTATTTGTTTTTGCATATAGTTTCATTATAAGTTTTTTATTGAAAATTTAATGTTTGTTTTACAGATTATTTGGTATACCAGCAAGTAAAGTTTTTTATTTTTGACACATCTAACATATAAAAATTTAGTATATGAACATAAAGCGTTCTTAGCTATCATTTTTTGGTAACTTTAGGTTTAATAAAGAAATAATAATCTGCTAAAGAAATAAAAATGAGTAGAATTCTGAAATTTTTAATAGACTCTTTTATGAGCCATTTTATGATCTTGTGCAATCGTTCATGATTACTTTTTAAAAAAATGACCCATTATTATCTTTTTGTTGTTTTTCGCTAGTGTCAATATTTTTACTTAAAAATTTCATGTAAGTATCTGTTTATACTTATATGCTAGAAATTTTATTTATACTTATCAAATATTTTCTTTATACTTTTCTAGTATTTGTATTTATCAAATACATACTGGAAATATAAATTCTAGCTAGTCACATGATCTCCCTTTCAACCCTTTCAATCATAGCTATCGTTTTGGAGCAAATCAAACGTATGTTTACGTCCATGCTGATAAGTAACAAATATGGTGTTTTAATGTATAAATTAACTGTACATAATAAATTAAAGAGTACGTGATAAGCTAACGAGTATGTCTAAAACGGTATTTTACACAAATTCGTTTAATTTATAATGTGCAATTTCAGATAATTATTCAATTTATTTATTGATTACTTTAATTTAAAAAATGTATCCATAATAAGGGTTTGCAAACACATGACACCATAACATAGGAGAATATTTTTTGTCTCATAAACTGGTGCATCATCATTCTATATATGAATTATTTATATATGAATAATTATATATGAATAATTGTATATGAGTTATCTATATATGAATTATGTATAATAAATTCTATTTATGGAAAATCTTAATGGCAAATCAGATAAGAAACAATCTGTTCAGAAGATCCTAAAATTCGGTTTCGTTTGAAATCTTAAAACAGATAAAAGAAAAATTGTTTCTGAAACTTAAAATCCCATGAAACAGATAGAAGTTAAAAATAATTTTTCTAGTAATAAAATGTGTAGATATATACATAAATACAGTTGTTAATTATTTATTTAAGTGTAATTCAATTTAATTTATTAATTCTAATTTTTTAAGTAGAGCTATTTTATTTCTCTTTTATTCTTGCATGTTTTTAATTACAATACTACAAAAATTGTTTAAATCCTTAAATTCATTATTTCATCTTGGATCTTTTATAATTCTAATTCTTGTCTTCAAATACTTTGAATTTTTGGTTCTATTTTTTCCGTGCACTTTTTTTCTGACAGTATATATATATCTTGATAACAATTTAACATAATTAATTTTTTTTTTAAAAAAATCTTAAGAATACAGAATATTTTGCGTTGAGATTAAAGCCATTTAGTATGTCACATAAAAACCTTCATTTATATATAAAAATAGTTCCATCATGTACCTTTTTAGATTTAAGTGTTTCATGAAAGAAATTTCACTTCCTCGAAACTCTTTCCGAATTTACCTCTTTTCCTAGTGCAGGTAAGAAAGAGGTCATAAGGCTAAGGTTTTCATTTCCTCATGCACGTCCTTGGGACTTAAAAATAATGTTTTATCACCACTTCATGATTATATTTTATACATTTAAATTATTCTATTCATTATGAGCCACAATATTAAACATTGTCTCCTTGAAGACAAGAAATTATCTTAGCATACTATTATTCATAAAGAGTAAATAAAGGTATAATTTTATAAAAATATTTTCTGAACAATATTCACGATATTTTTATTTAATAATAATTTAAATACTATTAAATCGTTTTTCAATTTCAAATATTAAATCAACACATTTGTTATGATTTTTGCATAAATTTAAAATATTCATTTCAACTTTTTGAATAAAGGCATACAGTGTAAATAATTCTGATATTTCACAAAAATAAAGAAAGAAGTATTTTTTTTAAAAATTAAATATTCATTTATATTTATTTTATGAAAATCTAAATAAACTATTTAAAGGAAAGAATAATTTCTGTATATGCGAATATATGCTTTTTACATTATATTTTCAATTTTATGTAAAGAATAGGTATAAATAGCCAGTGTACAACTAGAGTATTACTTAAACTGGAAAGTTTGCTAAAAAATAAAAGCGAGAAAAATAATATGTAATCGATACTTACTTCAAATTTTGATTTATAATTCCTATTAAAATTAGAATTTTAATATTTAGAACATTTTTCAAAATTAATTATAAAATTTATATTATAATTAATTCTGTCTGTAAAATTATGAAATAATAATTTAAGTCACATATTTTATAGATATAGTATTTCTCTCTCTATTTTTAGGCACATAAATTTAATTAAAAAAAACAATCGAAACTAATTACTTTTTGAATCTACGTAGTCCGTAATCTATAAACGTGTTTTGATTTTTCTTTCACATATAAAATTTAGGATGATATATCGGTTTATGATTATATGACGATTTTCTGGTAGCTAAATTAATTTTTCAGTAGCTAAAAACAAATTATAACGAAATCATTTTCTGAAAAACGCTAACTTAACAAATAAAAGCTAAGCTACTAGGATCAAAAGTAGAAAACACGAGTCTATACATACATAAATGTATTAATCAAAAGTGATAATGATAATAATCAATTAAGTTATCAATCAAAACAAAAGGAACTTTGGCAGGTAAATTTCTATCTTCATATTTAATAAGGAAGGATGATAATAGTAAAATACATTTGCATCAAATAAGTTTACCGGAAGATAACACGTCACAGAATTTACAGGCAAAGGATGATTTGTAAGAGGAAATATTGCGCTTGTAAACGGTTGTAGGCGAAATGAGAAATAATCCGCGGTAAGTTGTGGTAAGCAACATTTCGACCTTATTTTTTTATTATCTGTTTCTTTCAAAAATAAAAAAATAACAATATCATTCTGTCGATCTTGGGATAGCTTTGAGTAAAGGATTTACTTTTTAGGTCAATGTTTGACGAAAGTTGTTGCAAAATAGATATTTATGGTTAAAGAAGATTTTTTCCAATGTTATTAGGAACTTCACATTTCATACTTTAATTTTATTTTTAGGTTATTCGAATATTACAACTAATTGACCTCAAAATTTAAATTTATTAATTAAAATATTTGCTATTATTAAGTTGTTTCTTAATTTGTTAACAAGTATTAACTTTTATCACCACAAATAGTACATTTGAGGAAACTAATTTAAAAAATAACGCATTAAGTAACTTTAATTATTGATAATAATTAAGGAGAAAATGGGGTTTAAATATATTATTCGTTTAATACCAAAAGATATTTTTTGCTATATCATTTATGAAAATTGAACAATAGGAAGTTTTTGTAGAAAAATAATTAATTATTATGTATATTTTCATAATAATAAATGCTTTGGAAGTTTTCGTATATATAATTTAGGCTCAATTTTCTACTAATTCGCCTTTCTTAAATCCCAATTATCTGATACACTTTTTACTATATGCTGTTCAACGTCATTTAATAAACATTATAATGTATTTCGAATAAGGTGTTTAATAATTTGTTGATTAATAGAATTTAATATAAAAGCCAGCATAGTCTGTAAAGAATATGATAATAAATTGCTTTGTTTCTTTTATAAAAAAAGGAATAATAATATTATAGTTTTATAAGAATATAGTCAATGTTGTTAAAACAAAATTTTTATCAAATAATTATTGATGGTATTAAATAATATTTTTATTACTAAATGGTGATTATTATACTATTTTTGAGAATTTTGAGTATTGAAAGTTACCGTTAAAGGTATTTATTAAAAAAAAATAAGAGACAATAATAACATAAATTAATAACTATAGTATATAATTCCATTGATAAACATTAACTAATTTTTCCCGTTATTTCTGATACCAATTATATTTTCATAAATTGGCATTATTTAAAAAAGTGAATTACTAAGATACTTTTTCAATGAAATGCATATTAATATATTTTCAACAGACTATTAAAAATTAAACTTTCTGTAATGATTATATACTTTACTAGCTGTACCCGCCCGGCGTTGCCCGTGCATTTAGAAAATGCAGATAAGTGAATAGCGCAGGAATAGTAGTGTAGGACATGTAGACTGTCTCTCTCTCTTCCCCCCCACACACACAACATTCCCCGTCGATAAAAAGGAACAATATATCCTAAATATTTTAAACGGAAAATTTTCCAAAAGATGGTCGCCAGAATTGTTTCTCAAAAGGAGCTGGTACAACCCCGGAATCAGCTATCGGCGAGCAGCGATCTCGAGAAGAAGTTTTATAAATAATTTTTTTTTAATTTTTCTAATTCAAAAATCGAAAATCGGGCTTCGAGGTCTGGTGGCCAGCCCCTTTGTGCTTCCGTGTAAAAAATTCCAGGTCCCTGCGTGCGATAGATTTGGCTGGAGAGCTCGGACAGACAAATGGACAGACAGGCAGACAGACAGACAGACACATTACACTTGCTTTTATTATTATAGATTTAAGATTATGATGTTGAATATTTGTACATCTCATGATAGTAGCAAATATTATTAAATCATAATCGCAAATATATATATATATATATTATTATAATCGCAAATACTTATCCTATATTTTGAAATGAAAAAAAGTATACCGGATAATTTTTATGAAAAAACATTTATATTAAGAGATAGCAATTGATGTGCAAGTTTGTGATCTGATATTTAATTTGGTAAAATCTATACCTTATTTACCTAAAAATAGTCCTACTTTCTTACATAAAATGTAAACAGTAGAAACTATAATGTAGAATTATTACATATATTTTTTTTCAAAAATTATGGCTCCAAATGAAATCATTAATAAATTCATATTTTACCTAAATAAATTCTGAAAAACGTTTATATACAATATCTATAAAATTTGAAAATATTTTATAAATATTCGACTTGCTCAATTTTCAAGTGCATTACAGGAAATTGATTGTAGTTTATGTCTTACATGATAATATGTGACTTATACAATATAACTATGTGATTTACACAATATAACTATATAACAAAAAAATTGCTGTTTTACTTCATTTCACAATAAGATTTCTGCACAATATAGTAAAACTATAAATACTGTAAAGTATTTGCATTGTAAAGTCTCCATGGATATAATTTCAAAGTAGTGATTTTCTCAGCTTAATAAAACAAGTGTAGAATTAAAACTTTGAGATTTTTTTCTGTGTCATATTATCATAAAATTTAATTTTATTTGAAATGAATACATAATTAATGTTTCAAAAATTGATTGAATAGTCCATTTCGCATATCAGCAATAACAATTGCTTATTTTAGCTTTGTTGAACTATAAAAATTAATGATTATGTAAATTGACTTAAAAATAGCCGGAATTGAATTAAAATGATACCGTACGATAATATTTGTAAGAATTTCCTTCAAAATTAAATTATTTAATTTTTTTTTGAAATATTTGCTTTTTTTAAATCATAATTATATTAAAGTATTAACTCAAAGATTTTACAATGAACATTATAATGGCATATTTTTCTTGGATTAGACTTCGAAATAAAAATTTTAAAATCTGTTACAAAACAATATTAATTTAAAAAAAGCATTTTATAAATGAAAAATTTATAATTTCTGAGTAATGTAAATAATTAAAAAGCGTCCAACAAAACCACAATTAATTCAAAAGTACGTAATAAATTTGCCAACAAGTATTCACTTACCTATACTTTTAATTATTTACTTACTATTTTTCAATGTTTATTTCACAATTTTAATATTTTCAATTTTCTTCATGAAATATATTTTCTTTTTATGTGAAATAACTTTTCTTTGTAATATATACTCATTAGTTTCGCACTTAGATTGATTTTAATCTTTCCTAAATAAATCTGATGATAATTTTAAGTAACAATTAAAAACGTCATAATATGCATAATAAAATAAATTTTCTCAAATTCGAATAGAGGTTGAAATCTTTTAAAATCAGAATATGCAATTTAGTGACACAAATGCATGCATTTACTTACACATACCCACATTTAGATGTAGATAAATTACCTATTATTTTCATCTGGGTAGAAAGAAACCTTAAATACTTTATTTTATATTTTTATTTTGTAAAATTTTTTTAATGAAAAGTTCTATTCTAAGCATATTTTTATTCATATTTCATTGTCTATTTATACTAATATGTCATAATTTTGTAAAAATTTAAATAAAAGTGAGAATCTAATGTACATAAATATTTTTATCATGAACTTTAGTGCATGATAAAAATTCTTTGATTATATAAAATGCCTGTTGAATAAATTGACCTTACATTAATATAGTTTTTACATATGGATGATATGCATATGATGGTTGTATATAATTATACCGCTTTTTCTTATCTCAAATTTCTCTTTTTATTTACACCATTTTCATTCCTCTCGATATTTTCTTTTGTATTCTAGATTACAATCATCTCGATGTTGTTCAAAACTAATATTTTTTAAAAAAATTTTCTGGTTTGTTCTTTTTTAAGAGTTTTATTTAATATGTAAAATATTTCTAAATGAATATAATTTACTAAATATTTAATTTAATTTCCTTTTGATTTTTTAAAATCAAAATTAACTTGAATACACATATATACTTGTAGATAAATTTATATATATATATATATATATATATATATATAT
>JAPDSC010092241.1:72114-103434 GCA_026290005.1 Latrodectus geometricus | reverse complement strand
ACGTGATATTTCAGTAAAAATATTTTATGAAATAAACGTCAGATTTTGAATGAAACTCAGGATACAGCCTAAAGCGTATCCTTCCGTTGTAGTAAATATGAAATTATTGAGGTAAAAGGAAATGGTATTATCAATCACTTAGTAAAATATGCAACAAAGTAACATTTTGGAAATCGGAAGTTAACCTAAATGGAAGATAGTTATTACTGATTAGAAGTTACTGAAAAGTATTCTAATTACACTTTAGACACAAAAATATGAGTCATTAAGAGTTAGAAGACTTTAAAATTATGCTTTCTTGGGGGGTATTTAGTATTGAAACATTATCCTCTAGCCTTGAAAAAAGTTCAACCTTCCTTCATAATGGTCTAAGGATTTCTTCTTTTGAATCTAAGAAATTTTAAAAACATTTTAGAGTTGAAAACTTGAATTTCAGTGAATTGCATTTAAATTTAGTTTGTTTTATACCCCTGTATAAAAACTTTTAAGTTTTATGAAACACAACGAGACTATTATACTGGCAAGAACAAAATAGCTCTTTTAAAAATAAACTCGAATGATTTTGAATTGATGTATCATTTTCAAACAAATTTAGGAAAATTTTCCATGTAATTTCTATTTTGGGAAATCTTGTTCTATTAAATATTTAAGTGATGGCATTATTAGCATTGCTGAAGCAAATATATTTTACAATAGTCACTGGCATTTATAGTTCCAAATACTGAAATGCTCCCAGAATTGTATTTAAATATGCTAAAATATTCTCAGAATTGTATTTAAATGTGCGCCGTTGCTTAACGAAAAACAAAATCTCTGCTATTCAATTTACTGCCTACTGTTTGGGTTATTTGTAATTTATTCAAATCAAGTTTGATGAAAAGTTTATTTCTATGGCTAATTATATAAATAATTTGCCTTATAAACGTTTAACTAATTCAGATATATTTTCAACTCAAAATGAAGACATTTTTTAAGTGAAACCGTCCTTAAAATTATAAAATATATATCAGTTCAAATAATTACTATAAATTTATACCAGTATCATTTCGATTTGAGTACGATGCAATTAGAACCATTTACAATATTCAACATAAAATTCGTTTTATGATGTCTTGATAAGCTCTTTTCTATCTTTCTGGATATCCTCTGCCTCAAAACTTAATAAAAATTCTCAAAATAAAAAAAGAAACAAAATTCAAACTTTATGAAATTTTAGAATATTTATGATTGCTAAAA
Source organism: Latrodectus geometricus (assembly GCA_026290005.1). Classification (NCBI taxonomy): domain Eukaryota; kingdom Metazoa; phylum Arthropoda; class Arachnida; order Araneae; family Theridiidae; genus Latrodectus; species Latrodectus geometricus. Next base: position 102,198 of record JAPDSC010092241.1, on the reverse strand, counting down.
ATATAGATATGTTGCTTAAGTATATTAATTGATCTAAACTTTTAAAGTATTTTGCTTTGTAAGCAATTTTCCTTCCCTTTTATTGCTTATTACTTATAATTTAAATAATTTTTGCTTTGCGTAACTTCACTTGATGTAATTGTGTTGTATTATGCATAATATATAACGTTCTACACGTATGTATACATATTTTATTATCAAATTTCACAAAAATATATCATTTATTTAAATTATCTTATTATTTGTATTATCTTGAAACCACATTATCTAGAAAAGACATATTTTAGTGTACTTAACCTGCTAGTTTCTCTCATAATAACCAGCCAGTTTTCTACTCATTAATAAATTAAATGGAAGTGATTACTGTTAGGTAAACCCAACATATTTCTTAAATTTCTCATAAATTTAAACACATATTTCTATTTTTATGTAAATAAGAAAGGAAGCAGCTTTCCTCAATTATATCGGAATAGATTTGAAAAGATTTCTTTTGTTTACCATGATAAATGAACTTAATAGATTTTCATTTTTGGAAATCCCTTAGCTACTTTATTTTTATGATTTAATTATTAATATTATCATTTAAAATACATATATAATGAACTTGGTTATATTCTACATACAATATTTTATTCAGAAATCTCTTTACTTGTAGTTTAATTTATATTAAAATCAGTTTAAAATACTAATTAAAGTTTAAAACTCAAAATATGTATATAGGGAATATTATTTTATAAAAGTATTTTAAAAAAAAAGTTTATTACCTCTCATTTTTCCAAACTAGAATGATTCAATATACCTCAGAGCTTATGTACTAGAAGATTAAAATCTCCCACATATATTTTGTGATTTTGCGTTTGTAAAAATAATTTTAAAAAATAAGGCAGCGTTTTCCTGGTTGGTTACGGCGTTCGCTTTCGTTTTTGGAAAATTACACTGCAACATTTTCAAAATTTTAAAAAATTAAATTCTTATAGGATTATTAATTTCAAATTATACTAGTATTTTCTATTTGTGGTGAACAAAATTTAATTCTGAGCAAATTAACTTCAATAAACATAAATTTTACGAAATATTTATTCATGAACTATTTTTTCAGGAAATTTTGAATTAAATTTTATATGTATGTACTAATTTTCACACACACACTAATTAATTTTTTACCTACAATACTAATTAATTAGTGTATGTGTAATGTACATTTAATTTTTTCATTTCATACAAGAAAAATCAATTTTTTGTAATCAGCTTAGTCATTTAAAAATAATTTATATTTAATTTATATTATAGCTGCAATATATAATAAATTAAATATAAATTTTCATCCACTCATTTTACATTAAATTAATTTTTTAAACAATTCATGTGTAGTAAAATATTATTTGAGCAGTATTCAATTGAACATAAATTTATTTTTTACATTCTGCACAACTTCAGTTCTACATAAAATTACTAAATATTTAATTTTTAATAAATAAGATACATAGTGTTTCCTAAAATAATTGTATTTATTATATAATAATATTTTTGGAATGCTGTGTATAAATATAATTCTTATTATTGTCTGTTAACCGAAAATTCAAACTAAAATCTGTATACATTAACAGTAGAGGTTTATTTTGGAATATACTTAAATAAAATGAAACTGATGTGATTAAATTTGGTGTTTATAGCAGTGATTCTCAACCTGTGGGGCGCGCCCCCCTAGGGGGGCACGAGCACACTAATGGGGGGGGGCGCGAGCATATCCAAGAGAAAATGTTATTTAAAAATATTAAGTGACTGAAAGGAAAGAACACACACACACAGACAAAACAAAATACATTTCGACATATTTAATAATTAACTTATTAAATTAAAACAACTTACTAAATTAAAAACAAATTTAATAATTATTAGTGACTTCCTTTCAATGCCTGTCTTTCAGAGCAAAGTTTTTTGAAGGAGGGTTTAACATTAGAAATAGACACTCTCAGTTCTTTTTCTATATTTAGCTGAGATCTATATTTTGTCTTCAAAGAAACCACCGCAGAAAATCCAGTTTCACAAAGGTAAGACGTTGAAAATGGTAGTAGAATGCGAAATGCCCTTGTTTTTAGTGCAGAAAACTCATCATCCACTCCTGCCTAAAATTCAAAGAGTGATTTATTACTAAATTGTCTTTTGGTTTCGCCGCTTGCCGTGAAGTCTATGAAGGTTTCTTCCACTTCGATTGAGAGTCCTTCGGGAGTGTTTTGAAATGGATCCCTCACCCACTTGTAACTTGATATCAGTTTGTCGTCAGCAAGAAAGTACTTTTTAAAATTCTTTGCTAGAATTGCTGAATGGTTTTCAATGGTTACAAAAACAACTTTTACATGTTGTTCTTCAGCCTTGTAAGTTTTAATACAATCATTCAAATTTGCAAACAATGTTAAGTTTTCTTGCTTTAAATTTCTGCTCCACAATTTCAATTTCCTACAAAAAGCATTAACATTATCACTCGTATCCAATATATGTGTATTTGCTCCTTGCAGTTGAAGATTCAAGTTATTTAATTTCTCGAATATATCGACCATGTAGCTCAATTTGTACACAAATAAACTATCGCGAAAATTCTCAGCTTCCGGTGTGTTTTCCTCTCCTAGAAAAGCGGCGATTTCTTCTCTTAATTCATAAACACGTTGCAAAAATTTCCCTCGTGATAACCATCTTGCCTCGCAATAAAATAGTAATGCTGAATGTACTGCACCCATGTCTATATAAAGTGCGGAAAAGATTCTTGATTTCAGGGGTCTCATTTTTATATAATTTACTACGGTTACAACCGTTAACACAATATTCAAACCAGGACTCATTTCTTTGGAAACCAAAGCTTCTCTGTGGATCATGCAATGTGTCCAGACGCACTGTGGCGATTTTTGTTTTACAAGTGCTTGAATACTTTCGAATCTTCCTGACATAGAACGAGCACCATCCGTGCATATTACGACGCAATTTTTCCATTCTATGTTTGCCACGTTCATAAAAACATTTAAGATAGCAAATAAAGCGAGTGCTGTTGCTTTGAGTTCTATTGGTTTGTAGAAAAGTAATTCTTCTACTACTGACAAATCATCACAAAATCTAACATAGGCAATGAAATGAGCATCTTTATTACTACCTGTTGCCTCATCGAGTTGTATTGAAAACAATTTGTAACTCAACTTCAACAAAAGCTGACACTCTACATCTTTAGCTGTATCAGCAATTCGACGGGCAACAGTATCATTTGAAAGAGGTATAGACTGCATTTGTTTTGCAAAATTATCTCCAAACATAATTTCTACAATATCAATCGCGGCTGGCAAAATAAGCTCTTCACCAATGGTGTGAGGCTTTTTACATCTGGCTATTTTATATGAAACTTTGTAAGAGGCAATTAAAGCTTTTTCATTCACAAAGTTTTTTTAAACAATGATTTTTGCTTTTCATATGATTTTAATTTTAATTCGAAGAATTCTCAGAGTTTGTTTTTGTACTCACTATGAAGCGTTTCCAAATGTCGTTTAAGTTTATTAGGTTTCATGCTGTCTGCCGCCAACATTTTTGAGCAAATGATACACAGGGGCCTTTCTTCTTCATTTACTTCAGTACTAGTGAACCCAAAATTTAAGTATTCTTGAGAATATTTTCCTGATTTTATTTTCGGAACCACGCTCATCTGTGTACTTGTTGATGCTTGTCTATCGTCTAATGCTCGCTTAAAAATTTATCCATGATTCTGCATAAGTCTGCTGCCGTGAATATTTAATACGGTGAATTGCAATTACACGAAAATATATATAATATACACATTCAGAATAGATTCAATAGCGATAGAAGGATCGACTCGAATTAGATTGTCTGGAATTGAAATTGGCGTCATAGAACTTTCTCCCTCTCCCTATGAGAAAACATTTGTTCATATCTGCGCACGCTCCTAGCTTAATTTTTTGCTGACCAGACAAATTCCAGACAAATCGAAACTTCTCGCGAAACCATGAGAATGCCCGACATGGCGGGACTCAAGAGCAATAAAAAAGCATAGGATTCTTGTTTTTTCAATGCTGAGGATCGGTGTTGCAAAATGTCAATAAATTTCGGTATTTTTGGTAATTTGTAAAGTTTAAAATTAAGGTTGTAGTATTGGTTTAGCGCCAAAATAATCAAAATACATTATTATTGTATATATTTTATTGTATGCGGTGGGGAGGGGGGCGCGATGAAAATTATGATTGAAAATTGGGCCGTGAATACTAAAAGGTTGAGAAACACTGGTTTATAGTATATATGTAACAAACTTTTAAAAAAATATTTCAAAAAATAAAAAAATGTGTATTACTGTTACTGAAAACTTAATTTTCCTAAGATTCTCATGTTTAATTTTTATTTATTATTATTGTATATTTGTATGTATATGTCATGAAACATCCTGCATCAAAAAGATAATTCTATACATATAAATTTACTGAACATGATTTCGTAATAAAGATGAATTCAAGCAATTTGCACAATTTTAAAATCAAAATATACAAGGAGTACTATCATGAAAAACACTATCAAATAAAAAGAGATAAAATTTTATAAAATAAATTTTTGAATATACATTTTTGAATCTTTTATTAGTTTATTTATTAAGATAGAAATATGGTATATTTTATTCAATTTTGACATCAGCGCATCCTCTGAAATATTCTTGAGGTCCACATCCCATTCTTCCTTTACCATCCTCACAAATACCCCAGTTGTTGGCTGAAAAGAAAATTAACAAAATAACGATGGAAAATACGACACGATTAAATAATAAAATATCAGTTATAGAAAAGTATTTGAATACAGAATTCTATGTATAACTAATCACGCTTCACTGAAACACGTCCTTTATAAATAAAAAGCCATGAACTAGTTAAAAGCGTCTCATTAAATAGTTTTTTACTAATAATTCTATGGAAATAACGCATTCAATGATGTTGCACTAACAAATTTTATTTTTGTCTTAAATACCCTCTGGTTTTGGTCGCTTGTGTCTTGCTTGCGATTTCTTTATTTATTTCATTAAGGAAGATAAGGTGAAAATGCGCTTTAGGTCCCCTACTCTGTCAACTTGGCGAAAACGTGCTGTGGGTCCCGTACTTGGCGCGTTTTCAAAAACGCTGTTGCCATAGCGATAATGGAATATGATTTTTAACGATTTTCAAAAGCAATTAGCAACCAATGAAAATGACCGATTTTTCAAACTCAAACTAATTAACGACCAATGAAAATGCTAAAAGAAAAAAAAACAATTAATGAGCATGCGCGATAAAGCGCTTCAAATTATTTCCTCCGGAGGTTGACATAAAGAGCTCATTAGGGATAAAAACGTCCGGTTCACCACACTTGGTGCATTTATCGCCTAGTTGGCAGAGAAGGGACCTAAAGCGCAGATTAACGGAAGATAATTTTAATACTCCACGCGTGATCCTTGTATGAAAATACTCGACGCGCGTTCCTTGTTTTGAAGATTAAAGTATCCAACAGGGGAAAACTTATGAATCAACTTTAGTTTAGATATAAACATTCATCTACAAATTCAGAAATCTAATAAGCTCATATGGATTGCCATATACATCTTTAAAAAAAATTAGCAATTCTAATGCTAACATTTCTTTCTTAAGAAAGAAACTAATCAAGATCAATTGATATAAAAATTCATTATGTTTTTCAATTAAATTTTTTGGTTAAATTGCGCTTTAAGTCCCCTACTTCATCAACTCGCGAATTAGAAGCGCTTTCTCGCGCATGCTCATTAATTACTCTTTTATTTAAGCCTTTTCATTGGTCGCTAATTAAGTTTCACTTTGAAATAGCGGTAGAAGTTTCGCCATGGCATCGGTGATTTTGAAAACGCGCCAAGTAGGGAATCTAAAGCACATTTTCATCAAATGTTTTCATGTAAAGTATCATGTTAGACTGAATATTTTACAGTAAATATACCCTTTGTATTATAGTATGTGAATATCCTTTTATATATTAATAAATATCCTTTTATATATTTAATATATATATATATATAGATTAATAAACTTTTTTAAGCATTTTATTGAATAAAATAAAATGTTGAAATTGAAATAAATTCTATGAACATAGGATTTTTCGGAATTATCAATAGACTAATGTATCTTACTAGCATACACTACAACTGAACCTTCATCTTCAATATACATACAATAGGAAAAATCATTTGGAAAATATTTAAACTCTCATCGGAATACGACAAATACTTTTGCAAATAATCAAAGACCATTCAAACCTCTATACCCCTTGATATTAATATATGAAATCGTTTCATATAAGAATATATAAAGATACATGATTTAAATTCTCAATTAAAAACTATGTATGGATAAGAATTTTCATTCAAACTTATTTTTTAATGACTCTACATATTTCACTTTATATGTAATTTATATATATTTATATAGATGAAAAGGGATTTCAAATAATCATCAACCAATCATAATAATAAATATTTGTAAATAGTTTGCATGTTACATACTTCTTTCAGATTTAAGAAGAATCAAAACAAAATTATATAAGTTCACATAAATTAAGAAAAACATTTGTTAATTTACTCATAGTGTTCTGTGAAGGGCCAATTATAAATATTAGTTATTTTTAAATATTTATATGTTTTATATTTTTTTAATTATTACTAGTAAAATGCAAGTTGAAAATTTAAAAATAATTGAAGACATTAAAATACTTTGAGAGTTTAATAAAAATAATTAAAATATTTTACTTTGAAAATATTTAAATAATATTTTTGAAAGTCTTAAAAAGGAGATTAAGTGAATATTGATTGAAATTACAAATTTTAACTACAATTCAAATTCTAACTCAATTTTGTTATGAAAGCACACTTATAATGGAAATATCAAATTATACATTACACAGTTGTATGTGATTCATTATAAATCAAATAATATAATATTGAATTGAAAAATAGTTTATATGAATGAATGAATCAATCAATGTTTTCCAGTTCATAAGCGCTCTTTAATAAAAAGCTAAAAATATTACAAACAGTTGAACAACTGAATGTTTTTTTCTTATTTCAATAATTTAAATTCCGAATTCGGTATATTTTTCAATTTTTAGTTAGATGGCATTATATATAATTCTGAAACGTATTTTATTACAATATTTTACTTATTGAGCATAAATTTAAGTATATTTTTTTAAAAAAATAAGTATTAGAAATCAAAATATAAACATTAATATACCCGCCACTAATAACTCTTTCATTTCAATTTCAAATTAAAATTACTGACAGAAGTTGTATTTGTGTTGAAGAAGCATAAATATATGGCATAGTCTTTAACGATTCTGCCAAGTTATTTTTTAAAAAGTTAAACTTGCAAATGTTAATTTTCACAGAGAAATCGAAAATTTGAAATCTGCAATTTTCTATAGATAGTGATGGAAGTTGAAAATATGTTTCTTAATTACTAAAAAGGTGCTTAGAACTTTGATATAATTTGTTTTTAAAATAAACATGTGTTGTTGATTTTCAAAAGGCAAATGGAAGATTCAGAGAAAGAGGACATTCAGTTACGTATGTCACTTCCATTTTCTCCATTTATTATTCCAATATTCTATAATTATTAAAACAATTCAACTCAACCACATTGTTTATCGAAGACATGTCTTCTGTGTACCTCAAGTGTCATGACAACCTCAGAAAATAAATTTATTGCCGCGGAATTCAAGCGCAATCGGAGATCGATCACTTATTCATGTGATGTAATGTTAAATTAAGCATTGGCAAAAAAATATTTTCGTCCTGTATGTCAAAAGGTTACACAGTGATAAATTAAACTACCTAATACAATCAGTTTATGTCTTTTTTTTATCTAGTCTAGCCAAGCCATAGATACCATTAGACTATTGATGACTATATATGCATTTTACAAATGATTCTGTATCCATTTGATTATTTTCTAACTTTAACTTTTGATAAATCTATTTATATGAAATTAAGCTTAAATATTAGTAACAAACAACAATTGTCGAAATATTCATTTGTTTGAGACTAGAACTCATAAAACTATCACATACTGTGATATTGTGAAACTCATAACTATCACAAAATAACAGTAAAATTCAGTTAGGTTATAAAAGTAATTCGATGTTCATTATATAACTTTAAAAAATTTATTATTAAAATGAAAATCCCCCAATGAGTTCATACATTCAAGAACTCATTGAGAGTTATAATTTGAAGATATTACAAATTTTAGAAACTGCAAAATAAAAAATAAAATATTGTGATAACCCTTTCAATTTCAAAATTTTTAAATTTATTATTCTTATACAAAAAAAAATATAAACTGTAGAATTATTTGTGACTAACCTGCTTTCCAGTGGAATTGGAAGACACACCTTTCACACTTCAAACCTTGTGGAAGTCTGAGTTTGATTTCTAGATCGCCTTTCTTGCTTCTGTGCAAGTTGTAACGATAACCAGAACCGTCAGCCAAAGGAATAGGATGTTTATCCAAACATTCTTGATCAACTTTAACTCCTGGTTTAACGGGACAAAGTTTGAACTCAAAATAACCCTCGTGATTGGCGACAATAAATATATTTGTTTTAATCTCTTGGCCTGATTTGTATGTTCTTACAACGATTCCTTTGCCATATTTACCGCCATCCTCATTAGGTCTTGGTTCTGGCAAATCCCAAGCATCACCGCAGATACCGCATTTTCCTTTGTGAATACTCCAAAGTTTCTAAAAAAAACATAAAATGAAAGTTTTTTTTTTTCATACCACAACATATTTTTAATAAATTGTTTTTATGAAGACATAATTATACAATTTAAGTAATATTAATTTATTATGAAATTGCATTTTCCTAAAAATCTATTAATAGCTTCACTTACATCGTCAGTTTTAGAAAATCTATATAAATAAAACATTTTACTATTTTAAAAAGTAAAATTGGTTTCAAAAATGAGCCATTTCAAATTTATATTCTAATCAACAGCTCACATTTTTCTCTCTAAAATCATATTTTCTCTTATTTAAAATTGAAAATATTATTTAACTCGTAATATCGAATATATTTATTTAACTCGTAATGTCGAATACATTTATTTAACTCGTAATATCGAATATATTTATTTAACTCGTAATATCGAATACATTTATTTAACTCGTAATATCGAATATATTTATTTAACTCGTGATATCCAATATTATTTCAATGTATTTTATACAGTTTCTTCTGTGAATATCTACATTAAAATGACATTTTAAATGTAATTCGTCGAGTTTAAATCCTAAAGTGATAAAAATACAAAATCTGTGAATATTTCATTTATTATCAATAAAAATGCGTTTTTTTATTCTAATTCGGGAGAGTGCAGTTTTGGACCTTGTTTTTTGTACTTAAGTCCACCGATTCGTAGCTTAAAATTCCTTGATTATCTAATAACGTAAGTGTTTGAATTTCGCCACTTTAAAAATGTATGAGGATCTTATTTAAAAAAAATAAAATAAATAAATTATAGTCTATCATTGTCTGCGAATGTGTCATAGTGATATGCCTAATATAGGAAAATTAACATTAAATATTGATTAACAAAATAATATTCAAAGAAAGTACTTATATATATTGCTTTTTATTTCCAATTATTTTTTTAAATACCTACAACTCTGATAATAATTAATTATAATTTTAGAGAATCACCCAAATAATGATAGATTAACAATTCAAAAATTTTAAAAAAGGATCGGTTAGCATTTTATTGATGTCACTTAAAATGCTGATTATTTACTTTATATTTTGTTATTGACATATTGCATTCTCTCTCTTGAAATCGAAAATAATATTATCTTCTGAAACATGTATCAAAATGAGTTTCCGAATAAGTTTTAGAAATTTTAAGCCGAATTATCATAAGGTGTTTGATTATTTTTAAGCATACTAATGTAGTGAAAAATTGTCAGGACATATTCATTTTGAAGATGAAGTTATTGATTAAAGGTATGGAATCAAATAACATTCTTACAGCAGAGCGGTATAAACTATTGAGGTTTGTAAATAATAAATTGAATTTTTACAAAGTATTTTGAAGGATTTACTACTCGACGAAGAGTATTTTCTCATTAGAAACTGTTTTTTAGTTTCTGTCTATGTAACAAGGCTATATAATTTATAGAAATGAGATCATAAATAATTTTCTTGGAGAGCCTTAAATTAGGTTCAAGAATTTCATCGTTAAAAAAATTTGATGTTTTTAATCCAATAACCACATTCAAAAATTTAGACTTACTCCTCTACATACAATGATTCCATTTTCATCAAGTAGTTGTTTTTATATAGGAAAAATATAGCTAGCCCAAGAATAATTAACTTACATATTTCATACTTAAATTTCATCTGGACCTCAACTGGAACTCAACAAGATATACCGCGTATTTGAGTAGTGTACAAGAGTATTGTTTGTAGTCCTTATGGTTTTGTTTTTAGTTTGTAAAAAAACACTTATGTCATTGGTCATCAACCGAAAGAATGCTTTTTAATGTAGATTAAAAGTTAAGAAACGCTTGTTTAAGAAGCAGCAGTAAGGTCTCGAAATAGTTATCTACTCTATATTATGTGATATTATGGATTCAAAGTCAAATATTAATATAATATTATCACGTAGGAGTTGAACGCAGTAATATAATATTAATATGTGAAATAACAATAACAATTGACCAAATGGTTAGACTATACTTTAGGGTGCCCCTTTGATTCTCGCCAAGTTGTGATCGCGGTTGATTGCTAAGCTGGGCAAAACCCAATCGTGTTCTGATTGGTTTAGATCCAGTCGAGGCTCTGATTGGTTTATCGTTTTTAGAATTTTCAAAATCCAATGGACCTTGCGTTATTTTTGAATATTCAACTATACCTGTTAGCACTGTAATCGGCGCGAACAAGAATGGTGTCTAAAAAGTAGCTAAGTTCGCCAAAAGGCACCCTAAAGTATAGTTTTACCGACCAAATTTATGTTGTTTTCATAATGCTTAAAGCAATTCTCATTATTCAGATATCACTGTTTGCGAAACTCTCAATCATTTAGTGACGATTATCTGAGATTATCTGAAAATCAGTATACACTGCAATTTACATTTCTGTTCATCATTCAATAATTCTGAAAATTCATTTCCTCTATAAATGATCGTTTGCTTTTAAAAAAATTGGTTTCTGTAAAGAAAACTAATAAATAAGAAAATTTACGATTTTTATATTTTTAAAAGTTTGTCATTTTTACCTATTGAACTGCAAGAGCAATGAATATATCGTTTATGTTCCCAAATACATATTTCCTTAAAGTAATTCATATCATCAGTTTTTAAATTTAATTATTTGCTTGATTTGTAAATAACAGCAAAAATATGCTTCGCAATACATTTTGGAAAATTAATTACAAATCATTTCCAGTTATCCTCTTCAATGTCAGCTACAAGCATTTTAACATAGAGTTCCAAAAGTGTTCGCCATAATCCACCCACAGTTTGGAATACTAATATATGTCTTTATAATTAAAATAACACAAGAAAAAAATAGAATTCTGAGCTTATGTGTACTCTTAATAATTTCTATACCAGTGCTTCTAACTAAGTGCTTCTGAACTTCTGAATGATATTTAATTATCGAAATATTCTACCATACATATTACATTCAAATACATATTTTCACGAACTTCAAATATATTTTGCACTTCCATAGAGAAAACATTTGATTCAAAGTAAATACTGACACCCCAAAAATTAAAAATCGATTGTTTAAATCCCCTTATAAATATTAAAAAAAAAATTAGAGAAACACTTAAAAAATAAAAAATCTTCAGAAATTTTTTTCTTTACATTCTATTAATTAAAATTATTAATTAAAAGTGCTAAATATTTTACAATGGCTAAATGTTTTACAATAACACAAATAGCTTTATGAGTCCTATAACACTTGTTTTTAAAAACAAAATAACAATGATTAGTGCTGCTTTTTATTGGAACATAATAGTAATCAATAACTCAATTCTTATTTGATCTCAGTTATTATCATATGAAGATTTATAATTTAATTTTTCTTTGTATTTTTATTTATTATATTTATTAAAGTTAAATAAATTATTAGAAACATACAATTAATGTTTAAAACATGTCACAATAGATACTATTTTCGAAAATAGTGATTATTTTATAAACAATATTTGTCTTCTTTAAAAAGAAAGCAGAAAATATTAACTGGTATGATTCTGTTTTTATAATTTTTATCACTAAGCTATTTGCAAGCAGATAGAGGAGTGGCTATCACTGTCTATCAATCTCATTATTAGTTCTGGTCACATCTTTAAAATATATAGTATATTTAACACTACGTTTATATATTAGTTTTTTACAGTTTAAACAAACTTTTCACTTTTATTTAATTTTTAATTTTGTAAAGCAGTTTTAAAAGAAGAACAATATATATAGTATTTGAAAATTCGTAAAAATTCCTGCTCTGAATTAAAAATGTAAATGTTCACTATTTATCAATAAAACTCTATATCAAACAAATCAGTCTCACCGTTATTCCTCCACAATAAAGTTCAGCGTCGTCGTCATTCACTGGGGTATCGAAACCAAACCTCCACATAGAGGATCTGCCAGGGGGTTCATAGAGAGCAGCATGACCCCACACTATACCGACGGTCAGCGATAAAACCACGAGCCTAAACATGCTGATTGTATGGTGGAGCTAAATCTTACTTTTCGTAACATTTATAGATAAAAAATTATTTTGGACATTTGTTCATATTCTCACGGTAAGCAGTTGGCTTATCACGACACAGTTCAGGTAATTTGAAGGTCGAGAAATAGATAAAATTTTCTGTTATTAATTTTATAATATTTGCAAGAACTTTTTCTTGATTACCATACCTTCACAATGTGAAATATCAACAATGAATTAAATAAACAACATTTATCAAATTCAAATCAACCAATTTATTTGCTTAAAAATAATCTTGCATAAAGAGTTACACATTTGCTTAAAATAAAAATAATTTTGAATATAAATAATATATTATGAATATGAGATATTTAATAAGACGTGTGATAAAAGATCGACCATAAGTCGACATTTTTTGTATCCATTTACTAATTTTTAAAATAATAATTTTAGTTATTATTTTGAAATAAAATTATCTGCAGTATATTAGATTTTCTATAAAAGTACATTTGATACAAAAAAGAGCTCCTATGTGTGTGATTTAAAATATTACAAATAATATTATTTCCTATCGGAATTTATACTTTGAAATTTTTTGAAGAATCAAATAGTTCAACTATTAATAAATGATTGTGTAAATTTTGTGGTTCACCATTGAACAATGAAACCAGAATCAGATTCTAATAAGATAATTTATTTCTTCTTGATTTACATAAATCCATCAAAATAATATAATACATGTGAAATATATAATAATAATGAATGCATAAAGATTTATAAATGATACTTCAACAAATAAAAAATTGGGACAAAAATGTAAATAAAAGAAGTCTGAAAACATAAAAATTTGATTTTCAAATTGATGATATATTAGTTTAGTTAATTGCATTTTAACTTGTATTACGTATTTTAAAAAAAAATATATTATTGTTTTTATCAAATGAGGAAAAATTATATAATTAAAAGGTATCACATTTTTATTACTAAAATGTCACTAAATGAATTACAGAAATTTCTTGATCTGCACTTGTTACTTTCTTATCAAGATAATTCCAGAGAAAATATATTTCTAAACTACAAAAGTTAGAAGCATTAGTTTTGATAGATGAAAAATATTAGGAACAATCATACTAAATGATATTATTTTGATTATCTATTACAACTCCATAACGCAGTACAACAGTTCGCCACCTGTTGGTTGTGCATAGTTCTTTAGAAACATGATTAAATTACTACAAATATCTTCCAAGATAAATACCTATCTCCAGAATCATACATCAGCTAAAATTGTTCAATGGTATCTGCAAGCTGTCAACATTCAAAGTAGATTGACCATTCGAAGACAATTAAAATATCCCGTAGCGATGCTAGAAGTGGTTTTGAAATCATCAAAACTGAATAGCAGTGGTAAATTGTAATCAGTCTCAAAAATTCTTATTTTGGAACAAATGACACGTGTTCGTTCAGCAAACATCAGTAGAAGTACTTCATGTTTACGTTTTATATTTTCCTACTATCAAGCAAGGAAAAATTTCTATGACCATAAAATAAATTATATTTGCGAATTTTTAAGTTATTCATAATCTTAAAGATCACTGATGGGCATTCTTTTTCTATGGTACCTGAAAAATTCTAACTGTCGAAGACTTTTCACCATTCATCTCGTTATTACCTTTTCGGCGAATTTCTTATATATAGTTGGCAGCATTTGGTTATCTCGAGTATAAAAACACAGAAATCCTAAGAACATCGACCGATGTGTAAGCAGAAAGCAAAAATACAACATTCATCTCACGTTGTTAAACTGCCGATGGAATTGAAACTGTGAACTCCCATCATTGTAATATTCTTGTTGACTATACCTCTATGATTACATAAACAGAATGATAAATGGAATGTCACAAGTAATGCCTGTTACATTTTAATTAACATCATTGTACTTTATCAGAGCTCCAGTCAGGTTATTTTTAATTCAGTACTTTTTTCTACAACTGTTTTCAAGAACAAAATCTTAGGTCAGTACTTTTCTACGAGTATAGTACCTGATTGTTATTTACGAGGAAAGACTATGAATTATTTTAAAGTTTGCGAATGATTTTTATTTGTCAGTTTCAAGTAAAACTTATATTATTAGTTACTTATATTATTAGTTATGGAGGACATTGCGACCCGACATATTTTACGCCTCCCAGTCGTCATTAGTGAACACAATGGATCTTCGGCTAAGCCGAACCGGGATTTGAACTCACTACCTTTGTTGTTGTTGCTTCCTCAGAGATCTAGCATCAGTTAGATCAAATCGTACCAAATAATTAATTATAATTCGTACAAAAACTATCCAACTTTATTGCGAACTTAATACTCGTCTACATATTTTTCAATATCGATAAATATAATAGTTAATATACTTAATAATTGATAATATATTTAAATTTTAAATATAAAATTATCCTTATAATATGTGCTACTTTAATACATACAAGCGAAAAATTATCTCGTCTAATTAATGAAATCCATGTATAATAGTTTCAGTTTCTTTCTCACAAGCAGGATTTAAATTTTTGATATTTTCATTTATTGTTATGGATGGAGCCAGTGGGTTTTGTCCACCAGTATAGTTTAGGCTTAAGAATAATTAAATTCGAATATTTTGGTTCAATTATTGAAGGAAAAAATGAAAAAAAAAACCTTGAGATAAAGGCTAGACAAGCTGCTAGAAGACAGATATTACTTTTCAATGATTAATCTGTTAAAATCGTTAGGGCTCTCAAGAATGTTAAGAAATTAAACTATAATCACACCTAATGTGAGTTATACAAAAGAAACTTGGACCACTACTCAGAAAGAAAAATTGTCTATTACCTTTGAAAGAAATATTTTAAGGAAAATATGTACCATTTAGGGATAGTGATATATGGAAGATAAAGAATAACATAGAATTAAGCAAGTTCTATAAGAAAAAGATGTAATAGATATAATAAAAACAAAAAAATACAATAGCTCAGACATCTGGAACGAATGAGTGATGGAAAGCTAGAGGGTGAAAGAATGGTTGGGTGTCCAGAAAGAGATGGCTGGCTGAGGTGGAAGAGAATTTGAAAAAGATGAACAAAATGAGTAAGAAAAAGGTCAAGGATCAGAAAAAAAAAGCTTTTTAGCGAGGAGGGCCAAAATCGTGTATGAATAGTATGTATCGTGTATGTATAGAAAGTTCGATCCTTAGCGATCAAATTTGACGGGAAGAATAATTTGAATATTTAAGTTTCTCCTTATGTGAAACGTTAATACATTTCATTGTATAAGAAAATTCATCTAGATAGACAATAAAACGAATGTTAAAGTACCGGTTGGAAAACCCGCCTAATTTCTCCCAACCTAATAATTCTAAAGACAAATATCCTGCTGGAAACTTAAGAAAGAAAAAGATAATCAATAACTTTCTCAAAATCCCATGGCGTTTGTAGGTTAGGATATAACCTACAAATCAATTGTCTCATTTGCCAGATCCAGATTGGGATATCAAACAACTGATTAATGAGACCATTAATTAAACTGTTGTTGTTGCACCAGCATTTACCCTGTACCTAGCCCTGTATGAGTTGGGCTTTAACGGTTAGATTAAAAACAGTCGGATGGGAGCCTCGTAATTTAGAAGCAGGGATCAAGAAGTAGTATCCCCAATACTTGGCTTGCCACCTCTAGAGGGATCCTTTGACATGGGGGACATGGCGACCACAACCTATATAAAGTGCCCCATCCACCTTTAGTAAACATGACGGAATTAGTAAACATAAACGGGATTCAAACTCACTATGTTTCGATATTAAGGACGACGCCTAATAATTCTTAATTATTTAATTATTTTAATAATTATAATCACGGCTCCTTAATTATTTTCTACTTAACTAAATGATATGTTTGATTTCTATTCTTATTATCATGCAATAGTCAATTAAGCAACTTCATCTCGACTTTAATGCAAAAGAAAATGACACACACTACCTTCTTTTACTAAATATTTAATTATATAATTAACAGAAGGATAATTTATCTAATTATGATTTGTATCTCAAAATTCGGTTCCTCTAAAAATATATAATGTGAATTACTTCCCTCAATAAACAATTCTAAACTGAAAGTAGCAAGTTTATGTTGAGTAGTATCTCGTTCGTATTGCACTTTTTAAATCTCTTTAAAGTTAAATCTGATTTAACTTAATCATTACGCTGGAAATAGCGTTCGCATTGCCTTAACTCGAAACTGGTTTAAGAAACATTCATTCATTTTGGTTCAGAACCTTATTTATTGTTTGTTGATATAAGCTAAAATATACTTTTGAAATTTTTATAGTTTAGTAAGTTTTTTAAACATTTAAAACCAAAATGGCGTTAATTAATATTGATGCTTCAAATGATGAATACGAATGCAAAGAATGTAAATATATATCTTCTGAAACTTAACAATTTTTTTATGCTTAGCTAATAACTCTCTTTCATCATTTTTAAACTTTTGCTTCCCTTATATTTATTTTGATCAGCTTTAGATATTTCAACAAGGACGGACAATAATATGGCAGAAAAGAAGATGGTGCTAAATCAACTGAGACATATTTTAAATCAGATCACCAAACTGATTTAACATAATTCAGTTCCGACTTAACCAATCGGTTAACGTGTTTAAAATCCACGTTGATAGTTGATTTTTTTTTTAACGAAACGATTAAAGATTTTTATACGTTCGATTTCTATTCTTAATATATTATCCATAGTCAACTAATAAATTTTATTTCAATAGAAAGTGGAATAGCAGATTTTCTCACGAACTAAATATGTAATTATATGTATGAAACAAGTTGAACACTTTCCAAACATACTTTGTAGCGAACTTTCGGCGTTTATCTTATAAACTATCTTAATCCTCTTAACGAGTAACTTTCAACTAAAAGAATTTACAAGCTTAAGAGAGATCAGTACTAGTACTGCATAACAAGTTATTGTAATGATCGAGTATACAAACTCAGATTGATAGAAAACAAAACTGATCAAAAACCATGTTATTCCAACGAGATCTGAACAAGCATAAAATAGGTTTAGCGTGTAATCGTTATGTCAGAATTTCATTGTATAAAATCTATCACAACATTAAGCAAAAATTAAATCTTTATCAAGTTATAGCTGAATCGCAAGCAGAATAGTAAGCATTCTGGTTTTCAATTCAATATTTCACGGATACCATTCACCTGCCTCATGGATGTTTACAGAGGCCAAATATTTATCAAATCGCAAAACTTAAGAAATTTCCCACTTTCTTTAACCTGGATGCATAAGTATAATTATGAATTCAAGATTATTTAGAGCTGAAAGAATAAGTTAAAAAAAAAAAAATGAAAGAAAATAAGACTGCGCGAAACTGGAACTTTACAGTAAATACCTTTTCATAAAGTAACAACCACGAAAGAAATGACAGTTCATAAATTTTATTAAGAAAAATGGTAAAATATTTTAGATTAATCACTCAATAGTAACCAAAGGTACAATTTATACAAAAATTTATCAGAATAAGAAATTTATTTACATGCATTTATTAGTATGCGTATAAATCATATGTAATCAAAAAGATTATATTTAAATTTTAACGCATAGAACAGTTTGCTGCTGTGTTACGAGATTGATTCCAAAACCACGAGGTACAAATCTATAGAAATTGAAGCGAACGACAACTTTAATATTAGATTATCTTATTGATCTATAATACTTCAGCAAATCAGGTCATTAAAAATTTCTTTCGAATAAATTACAGTAGTCAGAGTATCGTTCCTTTTAAATACTGACAAAGCAGTTATAGAATAAGAAAAAACTGCAGATGTGGAATTTAAACAAATGTGGAAATTTCATTATATTTGCTCAAAATCAAAATTTTAACAATAATGTACACAGTGTTACTCAGAATAAAAATAAACTTTCACCTGATCATTTAAGTCCATATGTTAATTATACTATATTTACTCATGCAAAACTATTATCTTAATAATTTCAAAAAATATTGAAATTCTATATATGAACTAAATATATGCCTAGGATCATGGAATTTGTCCTACAATAAATATCTATCGATCAAAATGATGCATGTTGACATTAAAAGTTTAATAAAGGAAATATTAATCGAGAGAGCTAATATATAAAATTGAAAACTAAAGATATGACATACTTTAAATTCAAAGCGTTTTAGTCCCAGATAAATTTTCAATTTTACAACTAACAAAATGAAACTGCAGAAAATGAACGTTTAAAATTGGAATTACGTTCGAATTAAAATAGAACAAAGTATGCGTTTACAAAAGTAAAATAATTTAGGGTTTTAAATATTAGTAACATACGAAGCAACTTAAATTCCCGAATTTGAGATTTAAAATTTTAATAGACAAATCGTAAAAAGACTAAAACAAATTAAAATTTAGTATTTATTTTCATTTATAGCATCAATACAGTACGAACTCCATTTAACAAAGAGAATATATATATTCAGTTTGTTACATACTTAAAAACATATATAAAAAACCTCTTACATTTATAGATACAGTGAACAAAAAGCTAAACTTCTAAAACTCGGAAAAAAAGCACTTTTAAAACTCTAAAAATTTCAGAAATTCCACACAACAGCTGTCCACCTTAGTTCCTTTGCTGTGATAATCATCGGAATTAGTATCAATTTAATGATTAATCCTCGATAAGATATGTTACCAGTAATAAATAAGAATTATTCTCATAGAATAACTATAGAATTTCATCAACTGCTTCTGGCGTATTTTGTCATGGCCTTTACCCCTTCAGAAACAGCATGCTTAGCCAATTCACCAGGCAACAGTAAGCGAACAGCAGTCTCGATTTCTCGACTGCTTAGGGTTTTCAATTTATTATACTGAACTAATTTGGAGGCTTCAGCTACTAATTTTTCGAAGATGTCGTTCATAAAGCTATTCATGATGGACATACACAGTTTGGAAATGCTGATGTCAGGATGCACTTGTTTCAGGACTCTGTAGATGTAGATACTGAAAGTCTCCTGGCGCTTCTTCCTTCTCTTGGACAGGCCCTTCTTACGCGTAGAATTTTTGGTGGCGCCCAACTTCGGTGATGTCTTGAACTGGCCACCCTTGCCCGTAGAATTTTTGGTGGGGTCCAACTTCACTGACTGTTTTGCAACAGGAGGCATTCTTCAATACTATTTCTCGATGAAAACCAACATTGGTTAAGATCGCAGCCTAAATAATCTTTAGCATTCATGTGGAAATATAAGCGATATTATCGTCGACGTCACAGAAAGGCGTTTTGATTCAAATCCAATCAAAAATTGGGAAATATTTGAATTAATTAGTTCATTTGCATTACTACATTTCTGTAGCATTATTTCTTTTTGATGCCAACATGTGACTTAAAAAAAATATTTTTTCCTATCACTGAAGTTATATATTTTCGTGCCTGACTATCATCCTGGGGTCACTTTTTCACGTGAATGTTAAATCGAATAAAATGTATGTTTTCAGATCCATCTATCTAGTCAAACTACAACTCATAAATAGAAACTAGTTGTCCACTATTGAACAAAACAAAGCAGACAAGTACTGGTTGAAATGAAAACAAATCAATAATTAGCGTCGCTCATATTTTTGTGCATTTATATTATATTTCTTTTCATCCGTTTGTTTTGCCATTTTATGATTATTTTTCTAATTTTTCGAATGCAATGCTTAAGCTCCAAAATTAACGTCGCAAGCATTCCTGACAAACGTAAAATCAAACACATGAACTATTAAACTGATCAGGACAACCCTAAGAGAAAATTCAGTTTCCAGCTGATATACGAAGTACTTGAGCAATAAAACAATCAACATTTATACAGCTTATCTGTCAGTATTAGTACAATGGGGTGACAACTCTTTGACTATTGGCTACTGATTATGGCGGGAACCACACTTCACAGAAGTCTATAAATTTAATCATTTGATAGTTAGTTAACATGTTATCTACAAAATAAATTTTGTTGTGATGTTTCTTGTCTTTCTTGGTGTTGCAATTTAAGTGGCCAGCAGTGTACTTTAAAAATAAGTATAAATTTGTTAATTTTTCAGCCAGTCAAAAAATTTTAAAAATTAAGTAGAAAATTAGTCACAGTATTGTAATAAAAATTATTCTTAAAGAATGTACAATTTGCATAATTTATGCTTTAAGTTAAAGTATATTATTGTGTAACTTGAAATTCCTAATTTTATACAAAAACACGAAATGTTCAATTGATATCAATTTATGCAAGTGCAATTAATTCAAAGATAATATATAATTTCTCGGTCTCGATAACAATTTTTGGATTCTGTTTGAAATTATAAAACAAAATTTCTAATCGTAATTATTTTCGATCTGATTTATTCTGGTTCAATTAAAACAAAATATATCGGTTCAATTCTGGTTTTCGTTCTTCCAAAAATAATGTTTTGTTCCGAAGGAATAATTTTATGTATATTCTTATATATAATATAAATTTTTATAAACTATAATTTCTAATTTATAAAAATTCAATTCTGTCAAAATTGGATCGTATTCTTTTTTTAATTGGTACGCTAAGTGAAGTGATACAATTAACCAGTGTATAGGATTTGAGCGATAAGCAGAGTAATGACATTATTATCTTTTATCGAAATTGCGCTTAACAGCTATCTCATGATAATGCCGATTGTGTGTGCCCCTCCTCACTTCATGCTTGTCGCTCATATGTTGCATTTGGCATTGAAAAAATTGTAAAAATATGTTCATTTATTTACTTAAAATGAAGATTGACTCTAATTATATTAAAACATCTTCATGCATGTTTTCACACTAAGAAGGAATATTAGTGTGAAAACAATGTGTCTCAAAGAATAAATTTCAAATCTGAAAATAAACTTGAAAATGCTAACTTTTCAAAACTAACTTGTGCTGTTAAAGCTGCCAAAATAACCATTGCAATCTTATTGAGGTGCCGATATATTATTTTATTCTCTCCTCAGAGATCTAAAATGTTGTTTATAGTGATCCTTCCTTCATTTTCAAATTTATTTAAAATAAATTTAATCTCAGGCTTGGTAGAAAAAGATCGCTATTCTACCAATTTGTTTTTATTTTATTGCTAATTATTTACTTTACAAAGAAGTCTGTAAATTGTCTTCTTTTCCGTCGCTGTCATAAGATTATGTTTCCTCGTTTACAATTGAAATGGATTTTTCCAAAAATTGTAATTTGTTCCAAATATTTTTAAAAACTGTTCCACAGCATGCACTTTTTGTGACTTGGAAAGCAAGCTTTAATAATGTGTACCGGCGTCCTACTTAATTATCACTTTATATTAACAGTGCTTCCTAGTTAAATAACTGATTATATAAAAAATCTGCAATGAAACTTTCAAAATTTCGATTATTAACTTTATTTTACCATGGGTCCAAATTCCGTAAAAATTGCTAAATTCTTCAATTTATATCACAGTTGTTTCCGTTAGAGCAACTCAAAATTTTTAATTCCACTCCTTTAGAAAATAATAACACATAACTTTGGGTTAAAGATGAGTTAGAAGATTAATATTCCCATAAAAGTTTAACATATTATATCCAAAAATCTTTATTGAAATGCAATGCATTCATCTGAACTTGGAGAGAAAAACAAAAGAATAAGGAGCTAATCGAGAGTTAAATAAGATTTTTTTTCTTCACTTGGCTATTTACTTCTAGTTGACTAATGTACTCTTTAAGAATTTATTCCGCCTGTTACTAGCTTTTTAATGTCTCCTAACCAATTAGATAAAGACACATATTATATAAAGCGTATATATCACAATTTTTTTTTCTTTCTGCTGCGTTGCCTTATATTTAGTTGAAATACATAAGTTACTATTTGTAGAAGCAGTAACCAATATACTTCCTACTGAGCAGATGTTTTGTCTGCATAAACATCTGGTACAAACATCTGTAGATGATTTCATTCTAATATGCAAAAAATGTAATCCAGACTGTTTTTTTTTTTTTTTTTTTTTTTTAAAAAAAAGATTTTTTTATGTTTCTAGTTTATTCAACTAAATCGAATCTACCTTCTACAAGTAGTTGCATGTGAAACTGAAACAGAAAAGTATTAGTGAATGTCAAAACAGAAAATAATGAAGCAATATGCATTAATTATAATTATATGGTTGACGTTAAATTAGAGAAAATAATGATAATTTGTGTATGGTAACAATAGCAAAGTGACTGAAGATATTTCAAACTGAAGTTAACCAATATTTTTTTCAGTTCAATTCCAGTTTTCGTTTCGAACAAAGTAATGTTTTTTTCCGGGTTCAGTTCTGGTTCGAGGCCCTATTATAAAATCTAACAATATTTGGAGCAAAAAATATACACTAAATTTTTTTACAGAATGTGATGAAATTGGAAACATGCAAATGGGATAGTGTACTTTAAGTGCTTTTTTTGTGTATCTGAAAATAAGAATATATAAATACACATATAAGCAATAGGATCGAAAACTTATTGAATTTCCTATCTGAATCTGCCATTACACAATTATATTACACACATATAAAATTATATATGACATTATATTTACAAGCAAATATTATCTACATTTGCATATTCTTCTTCTTCTTCAGTGGCTTGACAGCCCAGGATGGGCCAGTATCGAATTCCAGGATCTCCTATCCGTGGCCCGAGACCTCCAGTTCGCAATTTTTAAAGTTTTCAAGTCCTTTTCAACGCAGTCGAGCCATCTGAGTTTAGACCTCCCTCTTTTTCGGATGCCGAATGGTCTGGCCGAGAAGATCTTTTTTGTTGTACGGTTTTCGTCCAACCTGCACAGGTGGCCTACCCATTTTATTCTCTGAATCGTTATGTAGTTGACTATATCTGGCTCTCCAAACAGCTTGTAAAGTTCAGAGTTAGTTCTTCTTCTTCAGACATTCGCATATTTCTCATTTATAAATATCTTAAATTGCAGTCTCTATAGAGTCTCTATACACTCTCTGATACAATAATAAAAAAATGTATACAGATATAAAGTTTGTGCAAGTCATTTACTCTCCTCAGGGGCTTTGAAAATCTGTCTTTATTTCTTTTCACTTTTATTAAATAATAGCGATCTTTTTTTATAACAAAGACTGCCTTCTATTTCTTACTCTTTAATCATTTAATAATATCTTTATATATCTGATAAAAAGTATTTGGTAAGCTTTATATATTATATCAATCTTTTAAAATAAATTTGAAATGTTTTTTGATTTGTAAATCACTAAACTCTTATCTTTTATGTTATGTCTATCAAAAACCTCAAAAGTGAAATCCACTTTAAACATAATGCACGAAAAAAAGTGATGATAAAATTCTGGAAAACATTAAAATTCAAGATTTTGGATCAAAACTCAGATAAATATGCAAGCAATATCTCCCATATTATTAATAAACACGTTCTTAAAGCTGTTGTTTATTTAAGATAATGTCACTTTAAAGATAAAATTCTTAAAGTTATATATTGAATACTTATTCAATTACTGTTGATGAGATGAAAAAAATAAGTTTAGATAAACTATAAAGTATAAATATTTGAAAAATAAAAGAATAAACTTCCTTTGCTTCATATTAGACATAACCATTTACGGTAAAAGGAAACAAATATTTTCATAAAATTATTTGGCGCATATATTAAACTAAATCAAGTGAAAAATCACATCACATGAAGTTATTTTTCGTGATTATATTTTAAGAAGACTAAATAAAATATTATAATTAATGAAAAATGGAAGAGAGTAAATATAATTGCTTAATATTTTCTATCTTTAAAATTCTAGGGAAACATAAAGTAGTTATATATACATATTTTTCGAATAAATAATGCATTTTTATTTGCTCGGTAATCGTAAATCATACATTAATTCATGTTTCATAAAGATATTTTATTCAATATTTTTGTTAAATATTATCTTGTCACAGATAAATACGGTTACATTAAATCACAACATTTATATAATATTTATAAAACACAACATTATTATATAAATCACAACATTTATGTAATAGATTTATTTTTAATTTTTTAGTTTTAATATATTTTTTTACTTCTTTCCAATCAGAAACTTTTCAAATTTATGATTTAAGTATATATTATAGTATATTTATAATATATAAAACAGTATTCACATTTTATGCTTCATAATAAGTATGAAATCATTAAGGATTCATAAAGCTTTCAGAAAAATTATTTGAAAATATTCAGAACTATTAATATTTCAGACATATTTTTTATGGCTTTAACCAATTATCTCATACCTTTCAAATTTTATATGATTCCAAATAGCATAGATATAAAAAGAACTAAAAAATTCTGTCAATTAAATTAAATTTTTCTTTAGTTGAAATTTTAAAAAATCTAGCAGTAATAAGGCAGTTTTTTCATCTTGTTAAAAAGGTATACAATATAATTCATACATACTAGATAATTAAACTGTTCAAGTAATTTTTGACAGTGTTTCTTCAGTTAAGAATATAAAGCAAAGTAAGTAAGACTCGTATTTGCTAGATATAACATCAAGAATATGTGTTTGTCAAGTCGACACTGCTTATATCTTTATAGCTTAATATAAGACGCTTCTCAAAATGAAAAGCATGTTCAAAATTACAAATCAAATAATATTTATTTTCATGAATTAATGAGACAATTGAAATTCCTGTCGCACAAATAGCAGACAAAACTGCTTTATGGGATGAAAAGCTTTTTAGAAACTGATTTGCATGCTAACTTGACAGTAAATCACGTGACACACAGCAATTCATTGGTTGTGTGAAGTATAGCAACATTTAATAGTCAAAACACATATATTTAAAGTACTTTTGCATAATTTGGTAATTTTTATCCTCGAACTATTTAATAAACCTTTTAAAACAAGCTAGATCTAGATTTTTGAAAATAGATTTAATTTTTTTCTATGTAACTGACCTTAAAAATATTTTCAAAATAATTTTGAATATTTCGTATATTTAAAACACTCCCAGATAGCAAACAACGTCCAATGTACATCCCTCGGACATCCAAAACATCCATATTTGATCCTCCGACGTCTTGGATGTGATTTGGACGTCCCCTGGATGTTCTTTGAGAAAGTCCTCAGGACAGCCTTATAAAGCTCTTCTAAGTATGTCGTTTTATGGATCTGTTTTGGACGATCTGTTGATAAACATCCTGAAAAGGTTTTTTTACATCCTTTTTTGGTTTTTCTAACAAATGATCTGAATGCGTTTTTTTATTTACTTATAAAATTAAAAAATCATATCGATTTGTTATTAAATGTAAATAATTTTGTGCTACATTGTATTTAGTAAATAAAATGAGAATATATTCTCATTTTAATTAGTAGAAATCACCTTATGTAAATTTTATGAATTTTTGTGCTATTAAAGATCTTGTCGTTTATTTCATCATAATTATAAACAAAGATATGTGTAAAAACAAAAGAGTATGTTTGGCAAAACTATATTTTTTTGAATACGACATGAATTTAAAAGGGATTTTCAAGGGTTATACGTAGACAGTACATAAATTCTAAAGGTAAGTTATGTCAATACGTTAGATCTATACGAATTGATAAGTTTTAAAATAATTAACAGATTACACAGTATAATAATATTTTTAAAATATGTTCATAATGTTTATTCAAATTTAATATAATGTTGTATTTACTTCCGCTACATTTTGTTTTCCAGGTAAGGAAAAAAAAATCTTGGTAAAATTTTCTCTTGTTACTATGTAATTTATATGATGCAATTTTGATTGAAAATTACAAACGTTCTTCAGTTTATTCTTCACCATTAAAAATATCATTTAATTAAAATAATTAAAAAGTTTATAGAAACAGTTGATTTTTCTCGAAGAGTACTTAGAAAAAAGAATTATTTATGTATGGTGTGTAAATTTTTTATCTGTTTAGTTTATATATTATATTTATATTATATATATATATATAAGGATGCAAAGGCTTTAAATGCGATTTTATCAAAGTCAAAAACTCGAACGAGTTAATGCTAAACCAACAAAGTTAAAGTGCACGCACGTTTATAAATTCGTAGTTAGTGCCGAAGTTCTAAATAAAAAGCTGTTGCTACTTCTCTTTTTGAAATTTCATCAATATTTTAATTTAAAAAAAATATTTAAAGTTGTTTTATAAAAATCTATCTTTTAATAAACTAAAAATGATAGTACTACAAGGTAATTATTAATACTATCATTTTTGGAGAACGGTTCGAGACTTCGAGGAGAAAGGACGCACCTGATCTGAGCTCTTGAAACTGGTTTTGGCGACGCGAGTTACATCGGAAGGTGACCCGGGGGGTCCCAGCTACTATCACGGCAGCCAGGCCGGCTGCCCTACCGTAGAGAGTTCTTCGGAAAACGTTGGACTTAGCATTTCTGCTATTCACAAAAATTACATCGGGAATTACCAATACGGGAATTCTACTACCATTTGCCAGAGACAATATGCCAGCGCCTGCTAACTCGATGGAGTACATCGGACACCTGTATACTCAACTACTAATTAATATAGGTGAGTGCGTCTCATTCTTTGGAAACTGTAGTGCATTGCCAAATAGTATAAATTTTTATAAGAAAAATGTTAATGATAGTATTAGTAGTAAGGTAGAGAATAAGAGTTCAAATAATGCTTCCTTAATTGTAAATAATGATGCTGAAACTGTAAATATTGATTTAAATTCTGTTGTGTCTAATAGTATAACTAATTTCGATAGTAAAGTAGAAGCAATTAGTTGTGTAAATAAAATAGAAAATGTTAACGAACGTAATGTAAATAATTCTGATAAAAATATAAATGATAGTAACGTAAATGATAAAAATAGTATTGTAAACGATAATGAAAACATTATCAGTAATCCTGAAAATATTAATGTTAATAATGATGTAAAACTAACAACTGCAGCTAGTAGTATTATAAAAAATGTTGATCATAGTACACCTAGTATCAGTAAAGGCGTAATTATTGACCATAGTGACATTTTTAAAGTACCAAAACAACCCCCTATGCACGAGGGAGCGGCTAGGCCTAACACGACCACATGCGATAGGGAAAGGCTTAATGACAACTCACGCGCTACTAGAGCACCCAAAAGAGCGAGACCCCACATATATGTGATTTCGGATACAGAAACGGATAATGATATAGGGTTTTCGAAACAAAAAAATAGGAAAAAGAAATTTAACAAAAAAATTAAAAAATCTGACATCTCAAATAATGAAATATCAGACATAAACACTGATAACAGGTATGATTCTCTGGAATCTGATGTCGATGCAGACATGAATATAGCGCCACATATTCCCTCAAGCCTAAATGGAAATACTAAAGAAATACCTAAACCCCCAGCGGTGATAGTATCCACCCAAATGAAAACCATAGAATTTTTGAAATATATTAATAGCAAGATTTTTTAGAATTAAAATGGACTAATATTATATTTAATCAATTTGAAAAGTTATTTCTTTATCAGACTAATTTTAATATGTTATAAAAAGTATTAAAAATTTAAAACTTGCTATTTCATTGTTGGGATTTGTTATGTCTATAAGTCCATGTGTTGTTTATTTTTTAACTATCAAATGAGAATCTAATGGTGATAAGAAAATTATTTTGCTTTATTGCTTTACAAGTGTTGAATTTTTTTAACAGTAGCTCTTTTAAACTAATTTATATCTTTAAAATAAAATTTAAGTTGTTGAAATAATCATTAAACCTTAACATATAAAGTTTTGTTTCTGATAATCTTGATCTTTCTAGATTATCTTATAAAATATTAATTTCTTTTTTTAATAATAGATGCAGTCTGTTTTCATATGCCTCAAGTTACAAAAGCAGAGATGGCTAAGAGCATATCGAATTGGCTGCGGCATGCAAAAGAAAGGGCGGAGAAACATTAAAAAATAATGATTGTGTAAATAATAATGATTTTAATAATAATAATGACTGTGAATAAAAATTGAGTGTGTATATAGAATTCTGTGAAATTAACAATCTAAAAACTATATTTTGTTCCAAATTATATTTCATTTAATTTCTTAAATTCATTTGATTTATACTTAAAACTGTGCAATTTTGAATCACTCTTTAAATAAAAAAAGAAATTTGAATATTTCAAAGAAAACAAAATATAATTATGGTTATATAAATGCCAATTAATGTAATCTTTGTACTTCTGAAATATCTTAGATCCATTTGATTAAAACACAAATTTGTTTTCTAAGAATTTCATAAAATATAGGAAAATTTGTTAACTTAATAAATATTAATATATTTTGATAATAAATCATAATGATGCTATTAAAATAGTCGCATGGAAACATTTCAGAAATTGGCTATTTTCTTATATGAGAGAAATAAAAATTAGATAATTATTAATTAGAACTTAATTTAATTGTGCCAACTGAAATTGTGGATTCTCTGTTATTTAAATGATTGTTGTTGATTAAATTAGTTAATTTTAGTGTGTATTTGTGTGTGTAAATAAAATGTTTTGGTACATATATACCAGTGTTTTATATATATATATATATATATTTATTTTTCTTTTTTGAAATTCAATCATTTAAAAATTCTTCCTGTGTTACAAACAAATGCAAATATTTTAATCTATATTACAATATATATGCTTATATTAAAATTGATATATTTGTATTTATTTCTTCTATGAAATTTTAATCGCTTAGCAGTTCCCTCTGTTTCACATAAGCATAAATTCAAATATTTAAATCTATATTAATATATTTGCTAATATTGTAATGCATTTACTTATATTAAAACCTGTATATTTCTTATATTTAAAAAAATGCTACATTGTTTAAAAGTATGATATACTTCTAAACAATGTACCTTTTTTTTAGATATCTTTCATTTTAAAAATTTAGCATTTAGATATACCCCAAAAGAATTCCTTTGTCAGAAGTATTAATATTTCCTTCAAATGAAATTTTCGGTTAATACCTTGACAATTTTATTATATTTATTTTTTAGAGCAGTAGTAATTTATATTCATAATAATGTTGCAAAAAAAATTAAAGAAAGGAAAAATAATAATTTTTCATTTCTTTATTTTTTTGCGAAATGGTATCAGTCACTACTTACAGAAAAAAATAACAGTGAAAAAAGCTTTATGAATAATAATGAAGTTATAAACAGAAATACACATAATTATTAGTAAATAAAGTATGTAAACTTTAATAAAATACAAAAAGTTTACTGAATTATTGCAGAAAAAAATAACAGTGAAAA
>JAPDSC010092241.1:0-56507 GCA_026290005.1 Latrodectus geometricus | reverse complement strand
TGTGGTTAATCTGCGCTTTAGGTCCCCTACTTCGCCAACTCACGAATTTGAAGCGTTTTCTCGCGCATGCTCAGTAATTATTCGTTTGTTTTAGCCTTTTCATTGGTCGCTAATTAAATTTCACTTTGAAATAGCAGTAGAATTTTCGCCATGGCATCGGTGTTTTTGAAATCGCGCCAAGGAGGGGACCTAAAGCGCATTTTCACCAACAGATATATTTGCTTTTTCTCAGATTTTGGGCAAGAATAGAATTTTCAAGAGAATTATATTAAGGTTTTTAAGAAAATTGTTTTATAGAAAATTAAGACGAATTTTTTTTTTTTTTTTTTTTCCCAGAATCCACAATTTTCTCGCTTGACAGATAACTTTACTTTCTGCATCACGATTTCTCAAATCACTTACTGTATTATAACTTTCTCATTCGGAATCAATTTTTGTATTCGATAATACCTTTACTTAAATTTCATCATAAATATCATCACATCTATGATGGAATTTATCTAGAAACTCTTAGACTATGCTTTAGGGTGCCCCTTTGATTCTCGCCAAACTGTTATCGCGATTAATTGCCAAGCTGGGCAAAACCGGCTCGTGTTCTGATTGGTTTAGATCCAATCGAGGCTCTGATTGGGTTATCTGATTGGTTACCTGTTTGCACTGTAATCGGCGCGAACAGGAATGGAGCCAAAAAATCACCAAAGGGCACCCTAAAGTATAGTTTTACCTAGAAAATTTTTCCCCTTTTCATTTGCCTGCTTGCAAAATGATAAACAGACTACAATTTAAAAAAAACTTCGCAATACAGTTCACTAATAGACAGCATTATAATTAAACTAATAAGAAAAGGATTCTAGTGTATATGAAAGAAAAAATAAAAGCAGCAAATTAATCATTTTTGAAAAACGCAAATGTCTTTTTTTTAAGAACTCACTGAAATATTGTAGATTAAATCTTTTTAACAAATTAAGAATAATTGATTTGTTATTTTTTATATCCAATAAACGCTTTTAAAATAACCTAAAACGGTTGCATAAGTGCATTGGGGAGAATTAGAAAGCAATGAAAGTTTCAATTGAGTAATTTGAAAGGGTTGATGTTAAAAAAAAACTGTCAAAAAGAGAGTTAAGGGAGAAAAAAATTAAGAAAAGTATTCATGAACAATTTTTCTATAGCGTAAATTTATTTAATAAGGAAATAGGAGATTCGTAAATATTTTTCTTGGTTCTTATAAATGTTTGTTCCAGTGTAATATGATTTAATTCATTAAATAGGGAATTAAATTGATTTTTGAATTTGCTACTTTAACAATTTCTGCTGCTTAGGAAGTAATATTACATTTTTCTATGGATTTTTAATTTGAATGAAAGTCATAGATTTAATTTTTAAATTTTATTGCTCTGGTGATTTACATGTATATTCTTTCATGAAAAAAATTAATTTCAGTAATTATTTCATTTTTAATGATAATTTACGCAATATTCTAAATATAACACTTCAAGAGAACATCATCTGTACTTTTAAGAACTGGTTTTTTTTATGTAAATTAAAATAAAAATGTTTGCATAATTTAACTTTTGAGCTACATTTATATTCTATTATTTTTTTCAATTATTTTTATTCTAAATATTTTACAGAAAACTAATATTTTGCATAATAAAATTGTATCTAATTTTATAATGCAAAGTCTATTCTGCCAAATATTTACATATAACAGTATCATAATTATCTTTATTTTCATACATATAATTGTATAACTTGTAATAGAGAAATATTAAACAAACTGTATTTTACATTATAAAATTATATTTATAGTTTTTACGCACTAAGATTATTACACATATTTTTAGAGCTAGAATTGTTTTTATCTTTATAAAAATAATTCTAATATTACTTAATTGCCTACACTATTTCTAGCTAAAAAAATTTCTTTATAATCTAAAATAACTGTTAAAAATTATTATAAAGAACACATAGCCTAGTTGGTTAGGGAGCCAGTCTCGCAATCGCAAGGTTGTGGATTCGATTCCCCGCTGACTAAAGACAGGTCGTGTTCACTAATTAGCGACTGGAGCACGTAAAATATGTCGTGGTCACAATGTCCTCCATGTTCCCATTCAAAATACATACTGCTGGGGGTGGTAAGAAACAGGCCTTGGTTCTTCCTTGGCTTCCTATTTCTAAATTAGAAAACTCAAATGGTGCTGCCATCTATGAGCTAAGTCGTACTTCCACCCTCTTGAGAGGGTGCTCTGTTCAAGAACGGAAGGCGTTCTTTCTGATTTCATACTCCCAGTCTCAGACTGGCAGGCTTGGTTCCGCCAAATGTCGTCATAAAGAACACATTTCATAAAGAATCAACATAAAGATGTAAAAAATATATACTTAATTCTTTTCACCAGAGGAGCAACCTTCTCACGAATATAACACGAAATTAGACTATGGGACTCACACAAAACCTTGTTTTTAATCTTGGGAAGAGGCACAATAATTTCAGTGAGAAATTTCCTGAAATCTCAACAATTAATCATTTTGCTATGCTTTTTGCTATTAAAAGTAAATTAATGAACTTTTTCTGATACTGTCAACACTTTTTAAGTGAATTATGACAAATAATATTTTTAAGCAATTTGGTTCAGTTTGGTCTCCTTTATTAAATAAGGAAAGCACCGAAATCATTAGAACTTTTTATGCGTTATTTTTTCCCGCTTTAAAATGTAAGTTTTCAAAGCATTAACTCACTACCAGCCAGGTTTAGATTTGATGAAAGACCAAGCTAAATAGTTTAATTGTTTACTTTTATACATATTTGTACTTTTTTATCAAACTTTTTTGGGATTACATTAAATCTATACTATTTAATAGTTTAAGGAGTAAATAACTTAGGAGTTCCTTAAGATAATGCAACTTTTTGAAACAGATATCATGTTTTTAAAGAATGCAACACTGTACAGATTGAGTTTTATATTTTATGGCACCCCTGAATAGTGAAGAAATCGTAATGAAATTTTAGATAGTTTTATTGTTAATTAATTTCACTTTTGTTCGAAACAGTTTACAAATTCCAAAATTGTTTTCACATTGCTTTTTAAAAGCTCACTAAGCTATAGCTTTGTATGCATTCCAGTAACATTGTTAGTATAAGGTGGAAATTCATTTTTTGAAATTGTTGCTGTACAATTGTTTATTAAGATCTAAAAATACATTTAATGTCATTTGAAAATTATATGTAGAGAACATACATGTTTTTCAAAAATAACGAAAACAGATTCAGCATTAATTTAATAGATTTCTAACATTTCTATATAAATTCTGCAATGTTTAAATTGGACAAAAATGGCTAAAGGTTACATTTTTATCAGTAGAAATAAATAACTTATAACTTCGTTGGTAAAAGCAGCGACTACTGGCCAAACGTCAAAAGGGCAGATGTATAACCATATATGGGCAAGTACAGGTAATTATATGACTCGCACGCGGCCAATTGAGGTATTGCTGAGTACCAGCCCAGGGCTTCGGACTGAATTGCCGGCCAGACATCAATAATAAGGGACTCTTTATTGGCGGAAGCGATGAGACTAAATTGTGGCCGGATGCTGCTGATCAAGATGGGTTGTCAACTGCTGACAAGGGATCGATATTTTCGAGACAGTTAAATTTAATGAGGTTATTAGAGTTATATTTAACAATTTTTTTAGTAGAAATAAGTTATCAGAAATGTTATGAAAGAAATCGCACAAATTAACATATAAAACTTTAGTAAATATATTAACTACAAAAGATTAATTTTTTAAATATTTTGTGTGTTTGGAATCTGGATTTTTTTCATACAATTATATAAACAATAAATTCAAAGATTTATTTTAATTGGAAATCTCAGATAACTTTGTCAAATAATTTTTGAATAACAATCACGTACTAAAGCATTCAATTAAATATGAACTGATTGAACCAGTAAATAATATCGAACAGGATAGCTTAAAGGACAAGATATTATTACAATGTGCAACCAAATATCTGCCTACAAAATAAAGTTGCTACAAATTACCCCAATGATGGATTTCGTATTGAATATTTTTGTACAGCATCGTCCATTTTTTTATAACACAATTCATTCCAAATAAAATTGCTTTTTTTATAAAAAGAAAACATTTTTTTTATTTTTTATCCACTTTTTAATTAGAAATAATTATAATTATGTATGTGAATAATTTTTCAATTTATTATTTTATAAAATAGATATAAATTAATTACAAGAAATGGTTCTAAATAAATTTTGCATAAATGTTTTGTATATTATGATTTTGCTTAGTAACAAAATCATAATATACAAAACATTGAGTGAACACAAACGTATACTTCTTTAAAAATATACTAGAAATACGATTACATCATTTTCATTAAATGTTATTTTTAAAAGGTATTTTAATTTAAAAATTAATGTCATCAAGTAAAAAATTAGTTACTTTTAGCATTTGCACATTTTATAGAAAAATTCATTTCTCATTATCTTTACCAAGTGTTTTTGCAAGCCATATCCTTATAGTTGTCCTTTATTAAGTGAATTTTCTCTATTCCTGTTTACATATTAATATATTTAAATTTATTATCTTCTGTAACATGATTATACTCAAATACTATGATCTAAGTTTTAAGGAATTTCGAAACATCGATATTCTGGTGAATCAAAAGATGAGATTTTAAAACTTAATTTGGATTCAACCCAATTTTTATGAAAGCATAGTGGATAAGTTATTAAATATGACATCATAACAACTTTTTGTAATATATTAGCTGACAGGCGTTAAGGAATTAAACTTTCTGTAAGGTTATCTTTTTAACTCTCTTCACTCATAAATAACTTCTTTCAAGTACACTAATTTGAAAAATTTATTTAACAAACCGGATAGGGATTGTGTTACATGTAATAATATAATCGTTGAGAAATAGCAGAATATAATTAATCAAAATTGTGGGTGTATTTAATGAAGAAAATTTAATATGTGTCAAAGAATATTTCTCATTCTAATTACTTCCTGGATAATAAAGATATTTTTTAATATTAAGTTGAGGAAAAAGAAATCCATTATTTTTACGTAAGCTTTATGTAACTTCTTTTGGATTCACTTTGTAAAAAGGTTTATAACAGCTTTCATGTTGATTTTTAGGTCTTGCGCGTTACGACTGCTGACATGCGGTTAACTTCGATCATTTTTGATATTTTATAGACATTTTCGATGATGCTGTATCCACATGCGAGGTGCACCTATAACATAAAAAATACCCGAACGGAATCGAAGAAACAAAAATTGTACGTAACTGATTGTTACAGTCTTATATAGGACGATAAACACCTTTCATAATTTTAGCCACCTGGCTATCTTATTCGCCGTTACAAGAGAAAAACGAAAATATATCGAATTTTCTGTTTGTTGTCTTCCATTTTTAAAACCTTGTACTCGTAACTGAATGAATCAAACAAAAAACCGCAAGAGGATATTTTAGTGCCAAATGTCACCTTCCCAACGAGCATAAATCTGAAATTGTTTGATATATACCTGACGAGACAGCGATCACTACAGACGTCTACCGAAAAAATAATAGATTACTTTTTCCCCAAACTAATATTATTCTTACAACAAATATTCAAATACAAAGAGGACTACAGTTAATTTTAGATTTTTTATTTTATTTTTAATAATTAGTATTGCTTTTATTTTTAATAATTTTATTTAATTAATAAATAACTTTTATAATTTAACGATTCCTAATTGGGGAAAAAAAAAAAAAAAAAAAAAAAAAAAAACGTCAATCCTTAATAGAGAAAAAATTTCAGTGCAAGAAAATGGAAATTTTCTAAGGAAATGAATCTATAAATTTGTAAATAATTCCTCAAGTAACATGTTTATATTACGTATTATATATGCATAGTTTTTTCAAATGGCACTTCAGTTGAATTGTTCCCCTGTCTCATAGTTTTGGGGAGATCCGCTACTGAATTCGTATGTATATATAATTTATATATTAGTTTGGGGAAAAAGTTATCCATTATTTTTTCGGTAGACGTCTGTAGTGATCTCTATCTCGTGAGGTATCTATCAAACGATTTCAAATTTATGCTCATTGGAAAGGTGACATTTGACACTAAAATATTCTCTTGCGGTTTTTTTTTTTTTTTTTTTTTGATTAATTCAGTTATGAGTACAAGGTTTTAAAAATAGAAGACAACAAACAGAAAATTCGATACATTTTAGTTTTTCTTTTGTAATGGCGAAAATGCTAACCAGGTGGCTAAAATTGTGAAAGGTGTTTATCGTCCTATATATGACTGTAATAACTAGTTACGTACAATTTTGGTTTCGTCGATTCTGTTTGGGTATTTGGATGCTAAAGATGCACCTCGCATGGATACAACATCGTCTCGAATGTCTATAAAATATCAAAAATTATCAAACTTGACTGCATGTCAGCAGTCGTTGTGCCCTAAAAATCTACATGAAAACTGATTTAAACCTTTTTACAAAGCGAATCTGAAAGAAGTTACAAAAAGTTCACGTAAAAATAATTGATTTCTTTTTCCCCAACCTAATATATGATCTCTGCAGTTTACTATGTTACACATTTTTAAACATTATCAACAGTTATCAAATAAGCCAAATTATCGCCATTGAGCTGAAAAATTTACAACTTTCAGCAATATCTGGTAAAAAGTAACCTAGAAGGTAAATATAAAGGAAAAAAATAATTTTAATAATTCCGGTGATTAAAGTTGAAGCCGAAAGATACTTATCAACTTTAAAATGAACTGAAACATTTTAATGAGCATCTTCAGATTTGCCCCACTAAAATGCTTTGCCTATTTTTTAAATAGAAAAACAGAACTGCTTTCTCTAATTCCAAAAACAATGTTACAGATTCATTTCCTTCAAATAAAAAAATATTGAATTTAAAAATTAAAATTTTTATACAAAAAGGTATAAAATCTATTGATAGAATT
The DNA here is from genome assembly GCA_026290005.1 of Latrodectus geometricus. Classification (NCBI taxonomy): domain Eukaryota; kingdom Metazoa; phylum Arthropoda; class Arachnida; order Araneae; family Theridiidae; genus Latrodectus; species Latrodectus geometricus. The sequence goes on along the minus strand of JAPDSC010092241.1, from coordinate 49,513 downwards.
TAAATCAACTGATTATCAATAATCAACAACAAATTAGTAGTAAAAGTTAATTTTTGTCCCCAAAACATAATGTGAATATTAATTTAAAAGTGTGAAGAAACGTTTATGAAAATCAGACTTGTCCACTTTATGAACTGAAAATTTTTCGAAAGCTTATGAACTCTGTAATCGTACATTTTAATTCTAAAGGATACACTTTCGTTCTGTTAAATTACATTGAGAATACTAAACGAAAAATAATTTGCCTGCATAATGTTGCGCTGTACAAGCGTGGAGTTGAATCACTTTATTCAAAATTTTCTGGAAGGCTTATGGGCTCTATGTAATGACACATTTAAATTCTTGAGGATATTTTAGTTTTATTGAACATCATTGGAAATATGTGGCCAAATTAAAAAAAAAACTAACCCTTTGATTTAATTATTCTTCTGCTAAAAAAAAAAAAAAAAAAATGAAATTTCTTAATTTATCGAAAGACTAATATTTCTGAGCAGATGCATATACGATATTTTTCTACTCTTAATTGTATTTCCTAATGTCTTTAACCTTATCTATTTTAAGTTACAAGAAAATTGTTTTTGAAACTTCAACGTAGAAAATCTATGGTGTCGGCAAACTTACATATAAATACATAAAACTATAAATAAGTAAAGGAAAATTTTCTGATATGTATAAAATTCTTCATTCTTAATCCAAATATGTTCTGGTATCTTAAAGTTATGGAGAATTTAGACGCATTTTCATAATCGTATACTTGAAGTTTTTATTTAAATTTGTGAAACACAAAAAACATAAATATGCGAATGAGTAATTATCTTATTTTCAATAATTAATCGGAATAATTCTCAGAAGTTTCTAAAAATCACGCAGAAAAAATTGTACTTTTATCAATTCATTTCTACCCTAAGATATTCAAGTGAATTCGCTGCTTGAAACACAATCACTCAATTAAAAAGTGGTTCCTTCATATTTGCAGGCATTAAAGTCACGTGATTTTGCATAAAGTTGAGCATTATTGTGCTTCTAATCAATGCCAATTTTTACATGTCTCGAATTAATTTAATCTATTTTTGATTAAAATGAGTTTTTGTTAATTTATTTAAATGACAATTTTCTTAGCACAGATGCAAATCAAAACTGTTCAAATTTAATATTTGAGCAATTTAATTTTAGGGGTGCAATACTGAAAACTTTCTAATATCGTAACTGAAAAATCTGAAACTATGTTGAAAAGAACAAGAGTTTTATTCATTCAAAGAAAGGACTAAATCAGTAATAATCAACTTGATTCTAATTGTTGAGTAAAAACTTATAATGGCAAGTAGTACGGAACGCTTGATTCTGAATTTATCTCACAATACAAACAAATTTTGAATATTTTCTATAATATTAGAAATTTAACTTTGTTAAGCACGAGATCAAATTTGTTTAACATAAGATATAATAAATAAGACAGTACTTTAAGTAGTACTAAACAATAAGTACTTTGGGATGCATAAAAATCAGTCAGTTTAGTAAACATTTTCTTAGATTAGAAGCGATGACATTTTTTAAGCTTACTAATTGTACAATACCACAAGTCAACGAAAAAGAAATTTATTAAAACAATAACTAAGATATTACCAAGTAAGAGAGTCCTAAAACAGTAAATCAAGGATCTTTAAAATTTCCAGAATCTGCTTATTCATTATTTATAAAAAATAAAAATAGACAAAAATTATGATGGTCTGATTAGTTAAAGAATGCATATCAGAAATGAAAATATTAATAGCAGTGAGTTACTTTTTCAAATTCACTGCATATATGAAGAAATGTTCAATTTGTCATCACAATAAATTAAATGAAGACTAACGTTTACATCTATGGTGAGAGGAATTTATTATACATATACATTATATACATATATATATACATGTTTTATAACGAGTCAAGTCAGAGATCAGATTAGCGCATGCGCGCCAACAATTGCAGACCTCCTCTTCCCCTCCCGATTATGTTTTTTTTTTTTTTTTTTTTTTTTTTTTTTTAAAGGGTAGTTCTCAGAGAGACAGCACACTGAAGGTGGTCAAAATTTATTCTCATCAATAAATTGAATTTATTTAAATTAAAATGGTCATAATTTGCCTTGCCTCTACGCTACGCTACAGTATATACATACATATATATAGAGTTCCCAAATGACAGATTAATTTTATAATTATAAAGTCAAGACAATAACAGTATTAAAGATATAAGGGTATTCCATCTTGGTATTTAGTTGATTCACAAATTCTTTTAAGGATTGTCAAGAATTAATTTTATGCTGCTGACAAAACTCAAGATATACAGATCTTTACTGAAGCTATCTTTTGCAACCATAATATGCTTTTTAAATTGGAAAAAAACGGACATCAAGTTTTACATAGAATCCATTTTTCCCAATATGCTTTTACATTAGCATTCTTAATGCTGTCTTTATTCACAGATGTGCTTATAATTTTAATAACCACTTTATATTACCATATGATTAAGAAGCTTTACAGAAAATATCAAATTGTGAATCACCACTTGAAAGGATATTAAAGTTTGATGAAGACAGTGTATCCGTAGACATAGCTTATCATGCATGGTTAAAATTTTAAAACATCCGACTAAAAAGCTTATTTATTATAGAGCATAACAAAATCCTCAACCAGTATTCCTAAAAGAATTTTGGTTAAGGTGGTTAGTGCAAGTGTATTTCAAATAATTTCATGACATTTTAGAAATCCATTCAATATTAGTATACATAGTAAACTGATATTTTTAACGAATTTGAATGTTTCTAAAAATAACTTTATATATATTTTTGTTATAGTAAAATAACAAAATTACGCATTCATAATTATTTACTGATAAACTTTATACCTGAAACTTAATATTTTATTCTCCAGGACAATTTGGTAAGGTACTTTTTAGTTTTTCAATCATGTAATGAATAAAATGCTGATTATCTTAGTCAATGCATTTGCATAGGTTTTTGTATGTTTTTGAAAATTTCCTATACTTTTGAGAATAAAAATTGTTTTTGTTACATTTGAATACATTCTTTCAAAAATATGAATGATGGATATTATGTTTCAGCAAACAGCAAAAAAAAAAAAAAAAAAAAAAAAAGGCATTTTTAAGACCAACCAAAAGGAATATTTTGCAGGAATCATGTTTCTAAATTATGAAGAACTACAATTTTCAGAATTACAATAGCACACCCACTTGTAGTCCCACTATAAAAGGTACCCTTAGTGTTAAACAGCGGAATCTAATAGTGCCATAGCCACTGATCCAAGTATCTGAAATAAATATATTATTTTCCCTATATATAATTAATATTTTATGAATTTCAAAATATTTTACATGAAGATTAATAAGCTTTTGCACATGTTTTAATTCTTGAAGGACTTTTTCCACTTTGAGGTGCCCCTAAATCACACATTTTGAACACATCAATTGCATCTTTGAGTATAAAAAATCAATGACTAGCAATTCATTTGCGATGCACAGTAATATAAAATAAGCCATTGGATACTAAATCATGTACACATGGCCAATGAATATGCATTCGATCTTTTGGTTAGTATAATCCTTTATTTCAGTAAAGATGTAAGCTTTTTGGTTGGTTTGTCGCTCAATGATCATTTTTTAACAGGAGTTCCAATTAAACCAGAACCTATGGCTTATAATGAATTTTGAACAATTACAAACATCTAGCATGACCAAAATGGGATTCTAATCCACGAGCTGTTGAACCAAAGATTGCTAACGGTTTAGCTGCCAGCTTAACAAGTAAATATGTGGTAGCTATCATGAACAATGATTTACCTCTTTTGCTTTTTACGAATTTTTTGATGACTTCTTACAAACAAATGGTCGTTTACCATTCAGGATTGACTGTCCTACACTGCTCTAACACCATGTTCGTATTGACTAAAGATGCCACAACCTTATCATGTTACATGATGAATTTGGTTTATTATTTTACATGCAGCATAAATGATTTTTTGCACAATAATCGAATTTGGATGACATTCGTAGAATTCGTGCTGGAGAGATCAACCATGATTGAATTCAATATATCAGATTTTTGCACTGGTGTAGAATGATGCTTTATAGCTGTCTAAAGAATTAAGCTCATCGAAATATTCGTCTTTACAGTCCACATCGAAAGTTATGAAAAATTACAAGAAAATGCTCACAAATACATTCTTTTTTTGGTTTAAAAGATAAATTTTTCAATTTACCAATAACATAAATCAAATTAAAATGGTAAAACTCTAAAAAAAAATGAATCAAAAATAACAAATTGTGGATGGGAAACATCAGTCAACCAGTAACATGTACTATTGCAAGGCCATGCACAATATATTTTACATGATTGCAAATGGTCTTTAACCGATATTTTATTTTCTATTCTTAAATTTTTTTTTGTTATTACAACCATAACCTTTAGAAAGGAAAAATATCTTTTGCAAAAGTCTGGAGAAAAAATCTAATAATACATGGGGCCTATATTTTGTTAGTTTAACATGTTTGTTTGCTTGCTTCCAAAATATCAGAAATATCCCAACAAAAATGGCAAATAGGGAATATCAAGGTGACCTATCTAAATGTTACATATAAAATTACATATATGTTGTGTTAATATATTATGAAAAACTTGAAGCCTCCTTTCTAATTAAAATGTTTCAATATAATTATTAAGTTTAAATTTAGTGTAAATTAGGTTCTTTAGTGAATCATAAGCCTTAAAATACACAGAAAATGTTTATAAATTAAAATAATGTATAAAAATTCGAAAAAAAAAAGAACATTTTAATCAGCAAATATATATAATTGAAAATATTTCTGTTTTTAAAGATAAATAAAAGAGAAACTGTTTTCTTTCCATAGATAATATAATGTGTTTGCAAGTTTAAATTACTTCTAAAAAAAACTTGAAAACATTTTCTTAAAAGTAAAATAAAATTTTAAATGAATGTCACAAATATAATTTTCAGATAAAAGATTGAATTTATTTTGGAATTCATGGTAAAAAAAATACTTTTTACAAAAGAAATTATCTACAAATACAGTTGCTGCAAAAAATTTTAATATCAGCAAATATGAAATATTACTATTTGAAAATGAATGAAATTTTACAAATCTGATTAATGCAGACACGCTTTAATTTCATGAATACTATTAAATGAGCATTTAATGAAATTTACATAGCATAAAATTGTATTTTAACACATTTTACACAAATGTTTCAACATATAAAACAAACTTTAAGAACTTAATAAAAAAAAGATAAAACAAATAGTAACTTTTTGATTATTAAATGAAATACATCACATGTTTGTTAAAATATAATTTCCAGAAATTAATTTTAAAAAAATCATTTCACACATTTTACAATAATTTCAATGTTTATAATTTTTCTCAACCCTTTTTAATCTAAAATTATATTAGACAGAGCTTTACATGTAAAATAATAAATTTTTAAATTTTATTTTAATATCACAAGGCATCACACTTTTAACAAGCTCCTTTAAATATAGCTACAGAAATTTTACAAGAAAGAGATTGAGAAAAGTCAATCAATAATGCAAATAATTATGTTATACATCATGATAAATTAATCTCATAGTAAAAATACAGAAATTTTAATCAACTTTAAAGACAATGAAAAATTTACTGGTAAAATATATTCAAAGAATGAAATTTGTCAATGAATCATGAAATGATAAGCTTGAATGAAATATATAGCATTAATAGAGTACATTCAATTGAAAACATTTTATACAATAAATAATGATAAAGTAATTAATATAAATTCATAAATTATTAATTTTTATAATTTACATAATTTTTTCAATACATTTTTTTATTTAAATGAATAAAAAATAATTAGATTTTAATTACAAATAAAATCTCATCAACATTTCACCTCACCTGTAAAATATTATTAAGAATGGAAATAAGTTCCACGCTTAACATATGAAGAATGTCATTGCTAGTACATTCAAAAGTAAATAAAATCACAGAATTAAGCAATTTCAATGACTAGTTTTTAAATTGCTTTAAAGGAGATCACTTTCGATGGTACCAAAAAATTTGATGGGTTGGCATCTTTTTGCAACTGTGATCTATAATTCTTCATTCAGTCTATAATAAAATTTAAAAAATATTAAATTTCTCTTGTGAACAAAGAGTGATACCAACAGTAAAATTAAAATCACTCACTCTATCTTAAAAAAGATGTATCCCTTTTTATATATATATATATAGTTACAGTTAAAAAGTACTTACACAACAAAATTTTAAGAGGATAAGACAGCAACACCAAAATAAAAAATAATAATAAAGTAATTTAAGTTAAACTTTCAAACAAAGATTAAAAAAGATAATGCTGTCAATGATTAAATGGGTAGTATTTGTATGATAGTAAAAAACAAACACTTATGAACAAATAGAGGAGGGAGAAATGAATAGGTAATTGATTTAAAATAAGAAAAACTAAAACATTTAGTATTGATTTCATAGAAATAAAAACATTAAGGTAAAATGAAAACAAATATGAAATAAACATCAATTATGATAAACATAGAAAACAATAGAATTAATAAACGACATACATTAATAACTAAAAATATGATTATGCTAAAAATTATAACAATATATTTCAATGCAAACATGTATACAATATTTTACCTTCAATGACGAATTCCAGGCAATCTTGGCACATCTTGACCCCCTTCACCTTCAATATCTGGAGGTCTAGTCCATTTTATAAGCATTTCTGGTGATCTATATAAGAATATTAATTTAGCGAACAAATCTTCTTCAAGTGTAAATTCACCACTTTCTCGTACTAAATAAATATCTAAGCACAATTGTAACACTCTGTCCACATAGGGCATGTCATCAAACATGATAGTAAATGAAGTACCAGCAACAAATCCTCTTACAACACGAGATACAACAAGAACAAAGGTAGTATACAGGCCCACAATTCTGCAAAAAAATTTCAACTTAAATTAATAATTTTAATCATTAAAAAAAACATTTATTGGTATAATTCATTTTTATAAGCAGACTTAAATCATGTTGATTTTCATGTCTATCGAAGTTAATTTTCATGGGAGTTAATTTTTCACATAATTGCACAATCATAATTAAAACAGAAGCTTTAATTATTTATAATTTAATAGTCAGTGTTTAAATCTTTCAAAAATTGTACTTTAAAGTACTAGAAATTTTGTTTGCATTGTTAAACTTGAGCTATATAAAACTTTACAATATAGTTTCACCCCAAAACTTTTTTTTTTTTTTTTTTTAAAGTACTTTTATCATTTTTTCATGTTTTTATTGATTTTTAAAATTAGCAGTAAAGAACTTTAAATGATTTAGTCTTGTAGCTATTTCATAAAATAAATATTAAAGCTTTTTGAAACTAAAGATAGAAATTTAATATCAAAAATAAACCAAATTAAATTGATTACTATGATTTAAAAAATTATGCTTTTTTTAATAAATTACCTTTATGAAGAAAATGAATGTTATGGTACCATGGCATTTTATTTCCTACATGCTTATGAAATAAGTGAAGGTAATAATAATTAAAATTGACATAAATTATGAGTAAAAAAAGTTAAATATTCCTGAATTATCTCATTTCTTATTTTTCAATACATTGAAACATTCACATAAACATCTATTACATTTAATGTTAAACCTCTTGATCAGAACAAACCAAGATTATTAAACTTGTTTTGAAAATATATTTTATTCTAAGGTTGTATATAAACATTTTCAGAGAGAAAACTTTTTAGAACAATGATAATCATACTATAGTAAATAACTTTTCCTTTAGAATTTATTTCTATACATAATTTATGGTAACAAAAATTAGTCATGTTCATTGAAAAATTGATTAGATCAAAAATGATTTGATTAAAAGGAAAATGTCCAATTTGAATTTGCAAATTTACTGAAAAAACTTATGTGCAGATTAATTTAGATATTACTAGAAATATTTTTTACGACTGCCAAAGCTATCAAAAAGTATTTCAAAGCTATTTAAATGTTCAAAGAAATATAAGGGGCCTGCTGAAAAGAAAATATGTATATTCAAATTTTTCTAAGTTAAATAAAGCATTTTACAAATAATATACCAAGAATTTCCTTTAAATTCAAAACTTTATAATTTTAATAAAGCATTTTACAAATAATATACCAAGAATTTCCTTTAAATTCAAAACTTTATAATTTGTATGATGTAGTTTTCAATAATTAAAACCATTATTTTATCATCTTTATGATTTATGCATGAAATATAAAAAATATATTATTCTGGAGTATGTGCTTTAAAATTAATTATTCATTCAGTCATTAAATCAATTTATGTAATGTTTATTTATTATGTATAACTCATATTTAATAATAGGATTCAAAAACTTTTTTTAAAAAATAATAAATTTGACATTCTAAATCTCAATGCATATTTTAGGCAAACATTGACAAAACTATAAATTAAAAATAAATTCAAATATACAATTAATAAATCTTAATACATTTTCTCATTATGAAAAAGCAGTAACAAGGTATATAATGTATCGTTTATCAGACATTATGTGAATGCATTAAATATTAACTTTCTCAAGTACAAGATTCTAAAGCTTATTTTAAATTATGGACTTGATTAATCTGTTTTATTGCATAAATTAAACTTTAAATTTTAGCATGGATTTCACAGAATATAATGAAATTTCTCAATTTCTTGATAAGACAATCATATTTAAAAAAAAAAAAAATAAAGCAATTTCAGTTGTATGTTTTCAGTTTAAGCTTACAGAAACACCAATTTAATGTGATTTTAAATAAAGCAAATAGCATAATATTGAAAAATGTATCATATCAATTCAACATAAGTGTAAAATGCAATTTCATATTATAAAGAAACTTTATGAGTATAGCTATCAAAAACTAGTGCAAAAGAAATTGATATTGACAAGAAGCAGTTAATATAACTAGCATGGAAAATTTATAATGGGATTTAAATAATAAACATATGTTAGTTTTTCAAATCAAGTCATTGATCTTTGTCCATTCATTATAGAAAGAAAATAATAATGCTAATTTTCTTGTTAACTTAAATTGTTGATTTCTAAATTTGTTTGTCAATACTTTATATATGAAGGCTAATTGTATCAGGATTTATAGTTTTAGGTATATTTTGTATCATTACAAACATCCACTATGTGTTAACTAAATCAACAAACTGTTGAACCAAGACATTTGCATTAACCACACATTTGCCAACTTGGATGTTAATTCCTAAGCCCACATTTATTTTTCTTATTTTGTTAAGGGAACAAATTATTAAACTTATCGCACAGTTTCTTATATAATCATCAAAATACGATTTTTATGCTAAATTTCTAAAAATAAAATATGTATTCATGAGTATAAAGAAAATTACTATCTATGCAACAAAATTATGTCATCACTAATTCTAATTTCAGTCACTGTTGAACCGTAAGACATCTGTTGTGGTATTTTTGTTTTCTACATATACATCTTTTGGGTTGAAAGTTCAGGAGTTTTTTGGATTTCCTCCTTTGCAAAAAATGAATAAACTCAACTCTCCTTGAAAATATCTCCTGGAAAGTACTAGGCAATGGCTATTGGACTATCCATTACAAACTTGAATAAAATCCACTTGATCCAAAAAGTTCATAATAAATTTACTGGATCAAAGATCAATAATTACTTAACAAGGGTAAGATTGGACTTTCAATCTTTGTTATACTCAATTGTTAAGTATTAATTGTTAAGTATTTTTATTTACAATTAATTTCAAATTTCCTTCAAAAAGAAACCCAATAATGCATAAAATACTTATAAATTTTTCTTAATTATAGCAGAAAAAGTGTTAAGTAAAAATACTAAAATAATTTAAGATAAAACAATTAAAAAAAGCATATTATTCAGATATTACATACTTTAAGATTTAATTATATATATATATATATATATATATATATATATATAAACACAAAAACATGAATTAATTTGGCTTGTAGATAAAAGTTTCTACAAAATTTATATTTTTAATTTGAAGAAAAATCATATTTTACCCATAGCCGGAAATTATCGACAACTCTGTAGGAAAACCTTTGTCACTGAAGGCAACAAGATGTAATGTATCGCAGTTATTGATGCCAGATATTTGATATGGTGGATTACCATTTGGACAAACATCTTGTACTTCCCACCATTCAATATAATGAGATAAGGATGAATTAAACATGCTGGTTGAATTTAGCATATCACCAGTCCACATAGCTACATTTATATCCCTCATCTCAGATTTTCCAAAAAATTTCTCCTTTTTAGCAGCTATAAAAAAAATTAAAAATTAAAAAACAAATATAAAACTCTGCAACCTAAATTAAAAAATTTATAAATCATAATATCAAAAAATGCAATTTATAAATCATAGCGGAAAATGATGAGATCACAAATGCAAAACATTGTTATGCAAGGCTTATAAAGCTTTAAAAAATTATATTTTATAATATTAAAAGAATGCTCTTATTAATTGCCAAAAATTGTTTAAAAGAATGCAATTATAGAATGCATTGTTCGAATTTTTGATTAAAAAAAAATTCTGCAGTTAGAAACAAATATGAAGCATTTTTTAAATCTAAATAAGAAAAAATCAAAAAGAACAAAGCTTCACAAAAATTTATGTTTTATAATATCAAAGGACTTCAATAATTTACAAAAAAAATTATTAGCTTAGCTTAAATATATCCAGGTACCTATTTATATTATACATGAACCATACATTATATATAGGTACCATTTGCCTAAATTGATAAATAAAATTATAAGTACTTATTCTTATAACTATAAAAACGAGTTTTTTTTGATAAAGTATTGTAAATAAAAATCAAAATGCATAAAGACAAAAACTATCCTGGGATATTAAGAATAAAAGTAATTTCTGGGAAAGAACATTAATAACATTCAGTTTAAATATTAACTTACACTTATTATAATAAAACTGCTTAACAGGTGAAGCAACGCCAGAGCTAGGAATTTTGACGAAGTTAGGAAAAATCTCAGTGAGAGTAACAAGTTTAGGTAAAGAGCCAGGAATGGTGGTTGCATTGCCACTATTTACACTTAAAGCATCTGCAAGACTCTTTTTTTGTTCAACACTTAAAGTTATTTCTTTCTGATCTTTTATAAATGGATCTGTATCACGAGTTTCTTTTATTCTTGTGAAAGACCATGATAAAATCATTTTTACAGTAGTATTCTCTCGCTGAAGGTCATCTATCAATGCATTTTGACTAGGAGGGCTAATTGTCCAAATGGAAGTAGAATTATTGCTTAATTCCACAATCAAAGTATCTTCTTTACTATATCCAGTTAGGAATGTAGTAGTTGAAGGATCAGCACTTTCTGCAACAGCCTGTTCTAGTTCTTTCCATTGTTGATCATCAAACTGTTTCATCTGTTCCCCTTTTAAAGCAGTAGTACGAAATATCGGTTCATAGCCTGTTATGGCCAGTTCAACTGTACAACTAACGGGAAGGTTAGTCCGCCCAACAGTATTTCCCAATGCAAAAAGAAGCAATGGAAACCAAATTATGAGTATAATGAAAAATAACAAAGAGCATCCAACACCATATTTGATCAGAGCAGTTCGCTTGGCTCCTCTAGGTGTGGGATAGTCTGCCTCTGCTCTTCTTGTGCACTTCAAAACAAATACACTAGCATAAACATCTTCCATTTTTAACCAGTTGGAAATATTCATACTGGTGTCGGTCCAAATCCAATCCATTAGACTTCGAAGCTCGTATAAAAATGGTATGATCATATACCTGAAAAATATAATAAGGCAATCAGTATGAAACAAAATATTATAACATGATAATATTTGATAAAAAAAATTTTTCAACAGCAGGCTGTTTGATTAAAGTTAATACAGACATTAAAATTAATTACAAATTTTTTAGAGAATATTTCCTACTTTCTATAAAAATCAAACATGATTTTAGTTATGCAGAAAACTTATGAATATGCATAAAAATTTTTAAAACTTATTTCTTTTTAAGAGGCTTTAATTAAAATATTACAAATTACTTGCTTTCAATTACTGCGTAAATGCACACCTTACAATTAAACTTTAAAAATTATTTCAATATAAAAACATAAAACATGTTACCCTTTAAAGAGAATGAGATTCGCATAATTGTATTTCTTGCAAAAGAAATTTCCTAGAATGCGAGTAGGGTATCCTGATCGTATCTGATGAGCTGATAGAAGCATATAAAGACATTTAATAATATACCACATTTTTGGTGGTAAATTACTGGATGCTACAAACTCTCTGTAAAAATAAATGATTATAAATTATGCAATCTGATAAAAAGAAATATAATCTTATAAGACAACTATAACATTATATAAATTATAGAACACTTGAATAATTGAATGCTAGATTATTTTTTACAACTCAAAAAATACCTAAATACACAATCTGCATAAAATATTACAATTAATATTATTATAAAAGTTTTTTTTTGACAAATAATGGTATAAAATAGTATCCTTTCATTGTTGGTAAACGTTTTTTTTTTTTTAATTTCTTTTTGCCTTCTCATGGAGAGGAGCAGCACAACCAATGTATTAGACATTACTATACAAGTGTTGCACCCAGCATAATTGTTTACAGAATGTATAATATTCCATTTTCAGTGCTTTCTAATATGCCTTATAATAAGGAATAAACATTACATATGAAAAATTTGGCTGCTCTTCCTAACTACTTAAGTTTATGTCAAACATGATGACTGATTTTTCAGAAGGCTAATTCGATAATGGATGATACCACAAGGATAATTTGTAACCTCTAAGGTGACAAATCACTTTCGGACAAATTCAGAAATGTACTTGAATAACACTTATTTTACTATATGATGACCACAACAGCACCCCGCATAAAAGCATGCACAAAAACAATAAGATTTCCTTAAAACAGAATTTTTTCTTAGTTTTTTACATAATTTTTAAGCAATTATACATGCCCACTGAAATAATTATTTGCTTATCTAATTATAGCATGCACATGGAATTTAGTTTTCAAAATTTGAGCACAGGTTCAGACTGTTATTGTCTCGATAGGTAACAATATGTCCCATAATTAAAAATAAATTTTTCTTTATATGAAATAGATTTGCATGTAATTTCCTTAAAATTAAACATTAAATTTTTTAAATAAGAAACTTTCACATGAAATTACAGATTTCAGTTTCAATACATAAATTAATGGAATAGACAAAATTGGAACAATTTTTTACTAAGAAAAATCATAGGAGATCAGTCATAGATTTAAGACTGATATTAAATTAGCTAAGGTGCCATAACTAATTGGTCCATAAGCCATAAGCAGTTATATAAGCTCTTATTTATTATTATTAGTAGGATAATACTAATAAAAATCATAAATTTTTATTAGTAGGATACTCGAATAAGATTTCAATTAATAAAAAAAATAAAGAATTTTTTATTATTTCTATCAAAAATATTTTTAATAATTTTGACATTAAAAATATTTTTAATTAAATCAAAATATCATAAAATTATTATAAAATTAAATTAAAATATTTATATATTATTATCAAAATATTAAGAAATATTTCATTTAGAGTTTTAATTTAAATATATTTACAATTATAATTTAAATATATATTTTGTTAAAGTAAAACATGTTACAATGTTACAAATATTAAAATATTTTTGAATATCATACAGAGATAAGTATTCATTAATATATTTATTAATTAAATGGAAATAAAAGCATATTCTTTTACTATAACAATTATGAATTTTTAAATAGTAAATGCGCATATTTTTTGTATATGCTTAAACTTAAAATCAGAAAAATATGAATATGTCTTTCAAAAACATTTTACACAACAAACCTAATGTAAGAAAGTTACACCATTATTACAACATACCATTATTATACAACATATTACAATGAGTTTTTAAGCACAAAAGTTTTAAAATTCCTATTTCCCTAATTATTCACAAGAGAAAAAATTATAAAAACGTTGGCCTGGTGAATAAATACATGAAAGGAAAAATGTATGTTGAAGATATGAAGAAATCTATTTAGCCAAGATGTTCAATTTACATATAAATATATAAATTATTGATATTTTTGATAAAATTTTAAAATTTCAAAGAATTCAAAAAATTTTAAAACACTATATAGTTTCACATAAATTTCTTATACTTACAGAATAATGAATTTTTAGAAGTGGTCTCTTTTTACAAGAATTAAAAGGAAATCAATTTTTGTAGTCATTGACAAAATTTTCTTTTATTCAATGACACAATTATAAAAATGTAAAAGATTTTGGAAAAAACGAAATTTATACAAAGTGAAATTTATGGTAAATAGCTGAATGTTTAAAAAAACAGGTAAATTGAAATTTCTTTCATCTATTTTATACTTAATCTAAAAATAAAATGACTTTTTTTACTAAGAACTAATTTTTATTTAAGTTTGTTATTTATTGTTCTTTTTTAACATTAGTTTAAAATATATTATAAATCACTATAAAATATTTATCACAAAAGGGAAGTCCAACCTAAACTGCTAAAATACTAGAGATGATAATTCATTTACCAATATGATTGCATTTGAAACAATTAAAGAATGGTTTTCAAATATATATGTAGTTTATTACTAATATTTGAAAATGCAATTACTTTAGACATTTATACACTGGGTTGACCAAGCTTAAGTGATAAAATCATACTTTTGGAAATAATCAAATTCAATAACAAGAAAAGTCAAACAAAGGAAGATGGACATTGTATTTCTGAAGTTTTATACACTCAAATGTCAACTCCTATTGATAATTGGAGTAGACATTTGAGTTTCTATGTTCTATCCTTAGATTCCTATAATACAAGAGCTAAACTCTTTCAATGAGATAATATTGTAAGCATTGAAAATATATCTTACAACAGCTTCAAGCAGTTAAGCTAATGCTGCACAATATAAATATAGTTATACTATATCACAAATTAAATATATAATTATCACCAAATTATTACTACTCTGATAAAAATGGATGAAATAAAAAATTTCTAATGCCATATTCAACATGAATAATATATAATAATAACCGATTCAAGCAGAAAAATGTACTTTCCTAGATGAGTACAAAACTTAATTTTAATGTTAAATTATATACTTTGTTAATATTATATACTTTGTTAATATTATATACTTTGTATCTTATCAAAAGGATTCATAACTGGAAAAATGCATTTTAAAATCAATTGAGCAGATTTAAATTCTAATGAAAAGATTGATGAAATTCTGACACCATACTTTATATTCTTACAACATATGATTACCACCATATTACAAAATTTTAAACCAAATCTTCAAAAACCTATTTTAAGTTGTAAAATAATTAAAAGTGAAATTTCCTTCATAAAAAACTAAAAAGGTAACCATTTAAAAAAATAAAAATTTATAAATACACTGCATACAAAATAAAAAGGCAAGAAATCATACACACATAAATCTTTAATTAGAGATATAACAAATTATTTTTAAAGTATATAATTATTTTGCAATGTTTACAATAACATTGCTTTATATGTCCAATAAATATTATAAGTTAAAATAAAGATAAAATGTATTCAGCTACATACCTATTTGTCATTGCAGGTAGGATGAAAAACAACCACAAATGAACAACAAAGACTGATATAATTTGAAATATTAACTTTCCTAATATATATTTCCTTAAATACAAAGCTCTGTCAGTGACAATAGTAGCAAATTGAGCAATTAACATAATAAGGAATGGTATTGGAACCTAAAATTAATACAAAGAAATAAAATTAATAGCTTAATAATGAAAATTTTCTATAAAGATATGTCATAAGCTTCAAAATATATCGACCAATATTTTAAACTTTTCAAAGTAAGGTCAAATTTTAAAATTAACAGTTGTAATTTTGTATATAACAAAATGCAAACTGTCAATATAATTCAGCCTTGAAAAACTATACATATTTAAATAAATTAAATTAATTTAATACTAATTAAAACATATATTCTCTTGTATCAAATAAATATTCAATATTTATAAATATACTTATGAAGGATTATATAGCTATACTTAAGCTTATGATGATAATTATTAAATTTCTAGATGAAAATGAGAAAATATGAAAAAATAAAAATAGTTCAAAGATTACACTTTCAGTAAAATATAATAAAGTAATTCGAAAATGAATAAGATAAGTTACCTTATTTTCTTCAAAATAAGATGTCACATTTTCAGAACCTTCAGTCTAAAAAAATAATTATTTTTTATTTAAATAGGTTTTCATGACATACAAAACATATGATAATTTTACTTATCATTTACATTAATTTAAAACAATAATTGATGCATTTCATTGGTAGTTTTTTTTCTAAATAGTTATCGATATTTTAATGCTGTATTTGTTCAAAATAATTTTTATACAATTATTTTGAATAATCATATAAAAAAATTCCCCAATGGTGATATATTTTTAAATTTTATTTAAAATTCAAATAATCTTATTTTGAATATACTTATTATTGAAGAGACATTTCCAAAAGCCTATAATTTTTAATAAAGCTTAAAAACAATTAAAAAAATTTACACATTAATTATTTCACATATTTTTACATGTTAAACCATGACAAAATAATTTCAACAAGATTCTTTATTTAAAAGTAATGAAATAACTTTTCAAAAGGAAAAATCTTACCCCAAATGCCCAGTAACCAAAAACAACTATGAAAAAGTTGATGAAGTCACAAAAGAACATATAAGCATATACATCTACAGTGACTCTGTATTCAGGATATAATAGATGGTAGAAAAACATTTTAACAGGGTCAACCACTGATCCCACTCTAAAAATATTAAAAAATATATAAACTTTTATGAAAATTTGTAAATACTAATATTTCATATTACAATTCCTTAAAAGTATTTAAATAACTTTAAAAAGTTATTTGGGTTATTTTTTTTCTAACATTCAAAGAATATTTTTATTTTATTATGCCATCCAATAAAAAAATTATGTTTAAAAATTATCAGATTCAATGGTTTACTTCTGAGACTAAAAAATAGAAGATGTGCAATGTATGTAAAATCTGCAGTAACAAAAGCAAAACTAGTATTGCTTCATGGCATTGTGCATTATTAAATAGAATTGCATACTTAAAAATTGTATAACATTATACAGGATTACGTGAAACCTTATTGAGCACTTTTTATAGAGATCAAATGATACTTTCAACAAACATTTGCTACGAGAGGGAAAACATCTGCAACATTCCGACAGTTTTAACTGAAACAGTTTGCAGTTAATGACTACTTTTAGAGTTTACATGAGCTCATTAAAGCGTAAAATTATTTTAAAAATAAAGTATATTTTTGGTAATACAGTAATTTTTTTCACTTTTTAGGATTGTATTTTACATTGTTCATCAAAAATTCATTCAAATTTTTTCAATGATCTTTAAAAAAAATGGTGGATATGAATTTGATATAAAATGCAATATAGGCATGTAATAATTAGATTAACTGAGAAATTGCAGATTAAATAAATAATTATGGCAGACTTCTTAACTTAGTAACAATTATATTCCCGATGAGTTTTTAAAAACATTCATAATACATTGTTTATTTATACAAATCTATATGAACAACAAAAAATTTGTTAAGTATTAATGTGGTAAATACAATACTAAGCAGTAGTTTTTAATTGTGATTTTAACTGAAACTTATTAGGTAAATAAAATAATGCATCATGCTGAATATTTTAGAAAACATCGAAAAGTTTACATTTTGTTTAATGCAAATATTCAAAAACATAGATACATAAAAATACAAATTCATACCAAGACACAATAGTATCAAACATATAAACTCCTTATAATTTTTCAACTGCATATATTCTGTTGTATTAAAAAATAACAGATTATTTTTTTAAAACGTTTTAGGTTTCTCAATATTATTAATTTAAAAGAAATTAGTAATATTGAGAAATTAATAATATTTATTAAAAATATATAATATGACATGTAAAGTAGAAGAGCTATGTCTCAATGTTGAAAATTAATAAAACAAAACATAATTTACAATATTTTGAAGCAACTTTTTGGTATTAACAAAAATATAAGTATTTACTTTACTTATATATAATCATTATTCATAATACTAAGTAAAATCTATACAATTTGTTACATAAAAATCTAGTAATGTATAAAAGTGAATCGTTTAAAACTTACATCCTACTAATATCAACTCTAGGTAACTCTTCAAAAGCTGAAAGTTCACTACCTGAAAATAAGAATTCTATACTTAAAATTTTTCTTAATCAAAAGAAACATTTATTTCAGAAAATATTCAATAAGTATATGAACATATATAACATTATATAAAAATCTTGTATACATATTCATTAGAAAACTATTCTAGTTTCATTTACAAAAATAATAATTTCATTTTAAATGAAGCCTAATATATAAATCCAGTCACATTTACAATAATCATGGTAAGATATTTTTAGAAAATTTAAATATTTTAAAAAGTAATATGATTTAAAATGTGATTACAAATTTTAATTATTAAAATAAACAATACTTTAAATACCTTCTTCATCTGAACATTCATAAACCCCTTCGATAAATGCTCCATCTATATGTTCCAGTAATCTATCTTCATGTTCATCATCTGTTGACTTTTTAATTTCAGGAACATGAGTTAATTTCTAAAATCAAAAGAATTGACATCTCATATAGTAATATTTATTGCAATATAAACATTACTATATTGAATCTAAAATAAACTTTTAAAGACAATCTTATTTAATTATCTGAATACAACTATATAAAAATGTTTTCAAATATTCTATACATTTGAAGTAATAATAAAGCTTCCTACCTCAATGGAATAAGAAAATAAATATAATATAAAGATAAAAATATCCAAATGTAAATTAAAAGTACAATGAGCTAAGAAAAAAATTAAAGTTTATTCATTAATTCAAAATCAAAAACTTAGTAAATATTCTATTCTAAAAGTAACAAATATTAAAAGTGTTTCATATTATTTAAATATATTGTAAGTTTGAAATCTTACTTTTGTAACATCTGCTTCTTTACCATTAAGTGCAATAGTCTCTGGTTCTGCATCAATATTTGGTATAATCAAACTTTTCTCTGTATCTTTCCACAAACCAAGACTCTAAAGTAAATAAATAGTCAAAATATTGATAATTTATAAAATAAAAGTAACTTATTATAATTACCTCTTTTTAAAAATGCTGAACTCTTGTTTTAATATTCATTATAATTTTCAAAATTATAAATGAAATTACTTTTTTGATTATGTTTAATTTCCTGTTTTAAATGTTTTCTCACATACAAGCTTTATTATTGATTTATTTTAAAAAGAAGTCATTTTTGTACATTAGTTATATAATTAAATTAAAATTTTTAAAAATTATATTATTAAAAATATATATTTTACTTAAATTGTTGTTTTTACAATGCAATATTAATCATGAAGGAAAATATTTTCCTCGTGAAAAACAAGAAAACTTGTTTTAAAATATAAGTTCTGACAAATATTGTATTGCAGAGTGTTAAACTTCAAGAAATAAGATTTGATTAACAAACTGGCAGAGTTAATAACTTCTCTAGATAAAAAAGAGAAATTTATTTGTTTGAAGAAATCGTATGTCTTTTATTGTTGGCAATACCAGCTATTTATACCAAAATATTTTGATCTTAAAATTTTTAGCAAAACATTAGCAAAAATGTTTGCATTTAAATTTACTTTTTGCCTAAAAATTCTTCTCAAACAAGAAATTCCTAAAGGATTTAAATACTATAAGCTATTTGTTAAGATTCTCAGTTCAGGAATTAAAGATGAGAAAATTCCTAATAAAAATACTCCTAATTTGAAAAATATTTGCTTAAAAACTACACAAATTTAAGACATATTAAATTTTATTTTAAATTTGTGTAGTTTATATGTAAATTATAAAAGTTAATAAAATTTATATCAGATTTAAAAATATTTAATAACATTCACAAATCAAATCTTCAAATTATATATTTATTTAGTTTTCATTCTTTTATAATTTTAAATAAAATTTGTTTATTTAGTCAAAAACAATATCAGTTTCAACATTTATTTGAAATTGCAAATGAATAAAAAATATTAAAAAAAACATTAAGGGAATAACATATCATTCCAATTGCTGTGATTATTAATATAAATTTTTTCCTACATTAAACTAGTAACTCTAATACAAAAATTAAATATTTAGTATGTTTGATGTTTATGTAATTGCAATAATGACAAATATTTCATACAATATTTTTTTAAAAACAAGCATATTATTCAAAACATAACAGTGCTTGTAATAATGTACAAATAATACCCAACTTTTTAATAATGGTTAAATATAATGAGAGATTAGCAATTTTTCAACTAACTTAAAAATAAAACAGCAATCATAAAGCTATAATAATGCTGAATAAACTGAACAATGATAATCTACTGTGCACACTATGTGATAGACTTAGCAATAATTCTTAGCATATATCTCAGTCAAAAACATTCGACAAAAGAAAAATAAAATGATTAATAATCCAATACTATTTAAATCAACTTGTGACTTTTATCTATAAAAATAATTTGTATTAATTTTAAATTAAATAGTGATAAGAAATAATAAACAAATTTATACATAAAACTGTCTTGTTATTTTGCTTAAAATCAAAAAAAAAAAGTTTTAAACAGTGAAACTCAATACAAATTTATTATGGAGTAAGAAATCAATAAACAAATTTGGAGAGCTGGCAAGTTTCAATAGGTAATTTTTAAGTGTAATTACTATTCAAAAAAAAGTTTTAATAACAATATAAATTACAAATAGATGTTTGTATTAAAAATAATTTGAAGCAAAATTAAACTACAATAAAAGAAAAACTTTAAGCATTTCCTTTACTTTAAAAAAAATTCATTTTTCTATGCAAACAGTTTTTATTTTGATTTTAAAAAGGGAAATGAATTTTGCAACTGCAAAACATTGAACAAATTTTAGGTAAATTTAAAATAAAATTCATTTAATAACTGATTATTTTACAAAAGTGATGAAGTGAATTATAACAATTTAGTGCATCTTTTAATTAAACTATTCAAATGAGTTTTGAAGTTATTTCTTAAGTACTTACTTTTAACATAAACCTATGAAAAAATACTACTAGCAATACTGCTAAATCATATCCAGCATAGTTATCATCTTTTCTAATTCCAATAATGACAGTAGGATAGAATGGATTGTTAGGAGGTGGCTCTGAATAGTTCCAAGGGAAAAAATAAAATTGGAATAAATACTTTAACACAACAATAGCCTGAAAAGAAAAGAACAATGATTTTATTATTTCTGAAAAAGAATAAAGCATTTGTAAAGAAGTCTTTCTTGATTAAATACATTTATAATATATAAGGCATATTTAAAAAAAAATTATCATTCTATGGTTGTTTCTTACATTTAAAGGTTAATTTGCCTAAGATTTATATATTAAAATAGAATTTGCATTCTTACAAGCAACTAAGTTTAAGAAGGGAATTGAGCAAACAAATTGTTCAATAGAACACAAGAATACTGATAATTCAGTTAGTAACTCAGCACTGGAAAAAATATGTAGTTTTGTAAATGATAAAGTAAATTCTTATCGATTAGCAATTTTACAATATATGTATTTCAAGCTGAAATTGAGGATATAAGAATTAATATGTAAAAACAATTCTTTAAAGAAAATTTAATATCTTTATGAAATAAGTAATCTTACAAGAAAGTATAAGTTAACATAACATTTTGTAATTCATTTTTCAAATACTTAACAATTGCAGAAATGAAATGAATGTATTGAAATTATAAGGTCATCTTACAATTTAAGTTTTTCTATTGTGTGTATTTACTTCATTATTAATTCTGATAATTATAAAATTGTATACTAATTATAATCAGCATATTTTTGGACTTAATACATGTGCTTGCTTTTTGTCTTAAATATATAATAAATATTCTAGTCTTAGTAGATATATTATGGCATTGTTGTTACAAGTGAAAATATTTTTTTTAAAATAATATCACAAATTTCATTCCATTTTCCAGTAGAATTTTAAGCGAGTGCTTATTTTCTTTAAAAATTGGTGTACATTGATTCTAAAAATATTTCATTCATATATTTTGACAAAATATTTTAATACAATTGTAGTAAAAACTAAAATTTATTTTCCAAAAAGTTAGTTTCAACATCAAATTTTAAAAATATTCAATTTTAAAACTATGATTTGTTTTGGCTTATTACATCTGGCAAGTGCTAATTTGAAAAATCTACAGTAAATTTTAAGTAGAATTGAAATATATTGAACTATTAAAAACAATAACTGCTCTTTTCAGCAGAAACTAGTAGAAAACAAACCTTAAAACGAAAATATTTTTTCTAAACACTATAATACTTTTTAAATACCTAATTTCTTTTTTTATTTATCATTCACGTGGACTCAGTATTACAATTTATTTTCTTCCTATATTTAATTCATGCAGATCCTGTACCTTAAATCTATTGAAACTTTTTTACTGGTTAATTTTCATTTCTAATATACATTTTGTAAGTTATACATATGTGTAATACCTAAACTAACTTATTTAAACATTTATAACAAATAATTATTTTGTAACCACCAAATAACTATTTGTAGTGGATGCTAAATTACAACATAAAGATTCTTTTACAATCCATAAATATATTAAGTGAGAAAATTAACCTGATTAGTAATTTCAATTACCATATTTTCCTGTATATAATCCACACAATCTTTTTTTCCGAGTAAAAAGAAAAAAGCGTCACATAATCCGCAGAAACGTAAAATCTGTGGCAATTTTTTTGGGGAATATTCGAAAATATATACTTCTTATAATATGAGTGTCATATAAAATAAAAAAATGTACAGTAAAAATACAATAAATTGTACAGAAAAAAACATCCAAATAGATCTTTTTTTAAAGATTTATTTGGATCCACCTAATCGCAAAGTACAATAAACTTGAGATGAAAGCACGAGATTGATCAAAAGCGATAATTTCGAGAAGATTCTTGTAAAACTTATCGATATTTAGCTTATAATAACTTTTAAATTGATGTTAGACATATTAAAATATATATATATATATTTGCTTCTTTAATATTTAAATGCAAGAAATGGATTATTTACAAATTGCGCATTTTATACATTTTTCTTTTATACTGCGCATCTTTGTTATTCACTTCACATTAACAAGTTTCTCGTCAGTTTTTTTAATTTGCTTTCATTATAGCTATTAATTTAAAATCTGCTGTGTAACTTAAAAGTTTTCCCTTTCATATGACCATATATGAATTCGAATATTTTCAAAACAAAACAGCTCACGTCAAGGTAAATTGCGAGATGATGAATTCGTTTTTGAATAGATTTGGACAAAACTGGTTATAGCTTAAATAACTCAGGTGAGTCTTTGCACTTATTTCAGGTGAGTCTTGGAACTGTTAATTTATTTGAAAGAAAACAAATAGTATTTCCTTCAAAACTGTCTTGTAAGCTTTTCTGATGGCTAATATTTTTTATCAGATAATCCGCGGTGGCGTATAATACGCTCAACGAAATTTGGAACTTTTCTAACAAATAATCCACGGATTATATACAGAAAAATACTACATCTTTTTCACCTTTACTAATATTAGTAGTCTTCAACTCAAACATACACACAAAGATAAGACTAATAGAGATAAATGAACATAAATATGGCAATAATAAAAAGAAAAATTTTAATTTCGATGTTTAAATTAAGGTTCAAGCAATACTCCATAACTAATTTAGATGTGATGAGTGAGAATACCTGATGGCACTACCTACAGCAAAAGAAATATGAAAAAGGAATATTATTAAATGGTTTGTCATAATACCATACAAACAGAATTTCTTTACATGTGAGTATTTAGAAATGAAACCTTGAAGACAAAACCAGAAAGTATTCATTTCCTTTTTCTTATTGTGTGTGTATATATATATACACGCTGGTGTGTAAAACTCGTGCAAAAATGTAAATTTTAATAGATAGCCAAAAAGTTGAAGGAAAGAAGTTTTTAAAAACTGTTCAATGCAAAAAAAAAAAATATATATATATATATATATAATTTTTTAATTACAATTTTAAAAATTTATTTATTTTGAAAATAGATTTTTAAGAAATTGAAAGACATGATTCAAATGAAACACTATATAAGTTAAAGGAAACATAAGACTTACTTCAGTGTAAGTAATAACTGTAATCCAAAATGCTTTAGTGGGTCTTGGTACGGAAAGTGTTCCCCATAGAAATGCAAATAAGGGTAAAGGCAAAGATAATATACTTGCTGATTTCATTTGGTTGATTATGATAACCATATAACACAAAAGCTCTGATCTAGATATAGCAGCAAAATAAAAGGCAACAAGAAATCGAACAAAAATTGAATGCTGCTTTTTAACTCCTGTCTCCAGAACATCTTGTGATGACGTAAATTCACAACTGAAATGTAAGTTATAAAAATTAATCAAATGATTTTACATAAATATTTTAAATTTTATTATTCAAATTTTGACTATTTTACCGAAAAGATACAAAAAATTTAAAATAATTCTATATAAAATTCAAGAGACTGATACAACATTTATTAACTGAAAAATAAAGTACTTTTTATCTAATAACACTATTTGCACATATTGTTACATTTAGTAACCTATCTTTTTAATAGTATTAATAATCAGATCATATTATATATCGCTTTCACCACTTTTATTTGTAATTAAGTATACAAAAATTCAGTGTCTCCTTTAAAATTTAGGGATGATATTAAATTTCCTTAGTTTTCTACAGTTTAACTTAATTAAGATGCTAATAAAATAATGATGCAATGAAATGCTTTATTATTGTTTACTTAAATTAAAATACTAAATTTTAAATAAAGCAAACCATAGGAAAATTAAAATATAGGTGCTCATTTCATGCTTGCTTTATTGTAAACTATCCCTATATCACACAAGTAAATAATATTAAATGAATATTATTAGTTTTACGCTAGATATTAACAAGTTAAAATCTTTGTAAAACATTTTCATTATCAAACATTAACTATTGAAAATAAAGTGAATTTTAACAAAAGTTAAACCATTGATTCCTTTATTTTTATATTTTTCAATTCAGTATACAAATAAAGTAACACTCCTGTTAATAACACATATTTTGCATTTTGACTTCAAAGACTATACTATATTATAAGATTTGGCTTCTCCATTTTTTTAAATACCTTAGTTTACTTAAAAGATTTATCTATTAATAATAATCAATTATATTTATTGCTTCATTTGGTAAAATAGAAAATATTTTTAATAATTTTAAAAATAAAATTTGTGCTTCATACAACATATAGCAAAATAATCTCAAAAACATCATGAAAAATACAAAACAAATGTTTGAAAAAATTTTTACTAATTTTCATAAAATATTAATTTTTAATGAAAATATAATATTTATACCTGTCTAAGAAGTCTAAATTTGTCTTTTTCATTACAACGGCTACTTGTTTTAAATCTTTTGAAGACCTAAAAATTTTAAATAAAGTCTTTAATAAGAAATTAGTAAAATTATAAACTTACAAGTATCAAGAGACTACATTATTTAATAAATTGTTAAATAATAAAGTTTAAGTAATGTAGTAGAAAAGATTGGTCTTTTTCATTAATATACTACACAGAATATAGAAACATTGTTATAGCATGAAATTACTAACAAAATAAGTGTAGGAATAATTTTCAAAACTATGGATACATTAGTAAATGTTGTTTTAATTATAAATAAATTAATTTGTTTTTATACTCCAATGAACAAATAACAATCATTTCATGCCAAAATTACAAGCAAAATTCAAATTCGTTTTATAAAAAAAAAACTAATTTTTTGAAAATATGAAACTTAACATTACTTTGCAATGAAATTACTAATTTTCATATTAAAATAATATCTCAAATGACAAATAATTTTAGAATGGCAATTGGTCATTTTTACTTCACTGTTTTTATTTAGATCTTGTTTTCACATTTACCAAAACTCCAGAAATACTTGAGAGCTTAGAAATCAAATTTGTTCTTAAAATTTATGGAAAATTCTAAATTTAATTTTCAGTTAAACTCAAAGGTATTATTAGTAAAATTTGGATGAACTAGAAAAAATAAATATATTAAATGAGTATTATAAATCTTCAATATATATGTTTGAAAAAAATTTAAAATAGATTACTGAACCAAGTTCAGATTCACATAAGTTCATAAACATTGGAAAAAAATTATGTTTAAACTAAAAATTATGTACTTCAGATCACATTAAACAATGATTTTAAAACTATAAAAGGAATAGAGCAAATCATTTTTATAAATATTCCAAAAATTATAATGAAATATGAAATTACAGAATTATTAACATTACCCAGGAAAAATATCTTCTTCTTTACATTTCATTTCATTTTCTGCTTTGTCCATATCAAAGGAACCATTATGAATAAACTTTAAAAAAATATAAAGATATTTAATGATATACATTTAATTATTGGATTGAATAAGTTAAATTTCAAAATTAAAGCAAATAATTTGTTTGCTCCATAATTTTTTTTTTTTTTTTTTTTGTTGAATTCTTTAATTATACACAATTCTATGATAAATAGATAAATTTTCCGATACGCTGATAAACAATAGATCTATTTATATAAAACTTATAATACAAAAAGAATTATAAAAATAAAATTTTCTTAGAAATTATACATCAATATGAAGTAAAAGAAAGAAAATTTTTATCCTATACTGTAATTTTAAAATTATATTAGAGAATTATGATAAAAACTTTTATGAAATGATCAATACATTCACTTTTATAAAAATACAAAGAAATTATCACCAAGATGATTAATAATCTGAAAAATTATTCAATAAGAAAATAATTTTCAGCCAAACATGATACTTGTACACATCAAAAAAGAAATGTTTGATAAACCATTAAAATAAGTTTAGCAACACTAATCATTAAGACACTTGTAAAAGTTATACATTTTATAATTAAATAATAATTTTAGAAATTTACAATGAAAATTGCATAAAAGTAGTTATTAAAATTTCTTACCCTTTCTTTCAATAATTTCTTTTCTTTAGAAAGTTGTCTAGCAACAAAACGATAATCTTTGGAAACAGCATTTAGCTTTGCAGTTGTACTTATCAAAACACTATTCATAAACTCACAAAAGAATGAATACCATTTTTTTATTTTTTCAACAAAAGTTTCTGAAATAAAAATGTAATTCAATTTAAAAAAATGTGTTGGTGTATAAAAGAATCAAGTATTCAAGTTAAATAAAGTTTGTAGTTCATAAACATAATTTAAGGTTATATAATTTTTATACTTTCTCAAATTTATATTGCTGAAAAATCATGGCATTTTTAAAATGGGAACATATCAAAAGAAGGCACATTTTTTCTAATATTTGAGATAGTTTAAGAAAAGTAATTACCTAAAAACACATGATTATACACAACAGATGTATAAATTAAAATTATTAAGTTTTTGATAAAAAAAAAAGATAAAAAAAAATTAAGCAGATAACATATTGCATATATCAGGAAGAATATCAGTAAATTGTTTTAATGTTAACTTAAAAAATTCAATAAAAATATTAAAACAAAAAAATACTAGTAAATGACAACTGAATTTAAATATGATGAAATATACATATACTCGTATAATGTAAAGAGTCATACTAAGAAGTAACCTGAAAAAATTAAAAGAAAATAACTTTCAGTCAAACATTATACTTGTACGCCTAAAAAAATAAATGTTTGATAAGTCATTAAAAGTAAGTTTAATCATTTTAAATGTGTTAGGAATATAATTTATCATGTTCTACTTTTTCTATTCTTGAACCCATTTACAGAATTAATTTTTCGTACCTATTAAGTGAATTTTTTTGCTTCAAATATGAATTCATGATCAACAAATGTTTTGTGTTTCCTTCTTTGTCAAAAATAAAAGATCTAAATGGTTGATTTATAGTAATGAAATATCAACCTGATAAAATTACTTAAAATTACAGTTAATTATAATCATATAAAATTAATTATTACTTTAATTTAATAGGTATATTTTAAAAAAAAAAACATTTAGCAATTTAGCAAAAAACTATATTAAAGAAAAATACAGCATTATGGATACAGAAATATTAAAAATTAAAACACTGAATGAAATATCCATCATTATTTTCATAACTTAAGCTAAAATTCATAGTAAATGTAAATACTTTTTATTTGAAATACAGTTAGCAATTTACTTTGCGTATATGAAGAACAAAGAAATTACTTAAGTAATCTCAATAATAAGTAAAAGCCTTCCTTCTGAATCAACAAAAAATAAACTTATTTGTTCTATTTCAAAATAGTAAAAAAAAGTTGTTAAAAAAACAAATTAAAGAAAGTAATTAACATTACATCATTTTATACTAAATATAAAATTATTCAAGTTATCTTTTATTTCGACATTTTAAATCACAATTATTAAAATATCAATAAAAATAATGGCTATCAATTTCTTCCAGAAATAAAGATTTTAATGTATTATGCTAAATATATGCAAAACAGATATCAAACCTTTTATTTCTTCTTCTGCATCTAGAATCTTCACATCTTGAGGGCTGACTGGTGCAACAGTATCTTCTTTTGGTGAAGAGGCTGAAGTTGTGGAAGCTGAACTTGGCACAGATAAAGTCATCATGGGACCACTACTAGTAATTGTTAATGGATCTGGAGATTTCTATAAAGATAAGAAATAGAAAGGCTTTGTTAATCTCTAAGATTCATGAGTAAGATTAGTAGAGATTTACAGAAATGAAATCAGCCACATCATGCTGATTTCATTTCTGTAAAAAAAATTTTCAAATACTAAATTTTTCATTATAATAATAATTTCTTTAGTCCATACATATACCTGAGAAGTTGATGGTAAGCCATCCCGATCCACACTAACAATAGCAGATTGTTGGCTGGAATCTTCAACATCATCTGGTTCCCCTGATTCTTTCCTTGGTTCTTCAACTAATTTTATATTTCCTCTGATGGTTTTGCTCAAAAGCTTTCAAAAATAATATAGGTTGCAATCAAGCATAATCATGTAAGATTTTTAATGCAATAAAAATCAATTTGCAAAGAATATAGCAAATATGCAATGCATGCTTAAATTAAAAGCATCACAAAAATGCAAATAAAGCAAACACTTAATGCTTGAAATTATAGACTTAATAACATAATGTTAATTAAAATAGGGCAATTAAAATAGATAAAGAATGGTTATAATAAATTAATAGCAAAAAGTAATTTAAATATATTTACATCTTTTATTTCTAACTTTACAACTAAACACAAAGTAAATTTTGTAATATAAAAATGTGTTAATAAATTTGAAAAAATTTCATGAAAGAAAAATATAATGTGTCAATATTTTAATTCTCTGATGATGCATAAAATAAATTTTATTTATTTTCTTAAAAATAATTGAATAAGAGCAATTATGAAAAGGTCTATTGTTTCGTGGATCAATTTAAAAACAATTTTCATAAATTTAAATTATACAATTTATGAAAATAAATGAATATTTATTCTACATATAAAATAGTTTTGTTTCATATTATCAAGTAAAGAAATTTTACATATACTTGATTTTAAGATAAATTCATAATCATAACTATTTGCCATGTTAAAATATATTCATGCGTTATATTAGTGTAAATTTTATACAAGAAACTAAAATTAGTAATAGATTTTAAGAAATTTACACTTTATAGTTCCTTTTGAAAGTAAATTAAATTCAACAAAAAACACCAAATTATAAGCAAAGGAAAAAAATCAAAGTTATGATAAATACAATATAAAAAAAAACTATGTAGAAATCTTAATCTTTGTTTAATCTAGAAACTTACATAATCCTTCACTTGTTCAATTTAAAAGAAATAAGTAGAACTTTTTTAACTTTAAAATTTTAAAATATGAAAATAAATTATCTGGTGATGCATTGCTTCATCTACATATTTACATAATTAAAAATCTTAATTTACGATAGATTTGTTGAAATTGTGAAATTATTGTGTGTGTGTAAAATTTTTTAATCATTTTAGTTCTTTGGATTTACACTTTATAAATTTGCTAAGAGTAAAAAGAAACAAATATTTAAAAACTGAAATATTCTTCAATTACA
This sequence comes from Latrodectus geometricus, assembly GCA_026290005.1. Classification (NCBI taxonomy): domain Eukaryota; kingdom Metazoa; phylum Arthropoda; class Arachnida; order Araneae; family Theridiidae; genus Latrodectus; species Latrodectus geometricus. The sequence goes on along the minus strand of JAPDSC010092241.1, from coordinate 19,039 downwards.
CAATGTCCCAATTGAAATTTACCATTAAAAAATAAATTCAGACATTTTTTTTATCAAAAATATTAATTAAGCAAATACATAGGAAATTTAGACTTCATTAAGAAATAAAGTTTCCCTTTTTCATTCATCCCTTGTACCAGAGCAAATGCTTTTTAAAGAATCCAATATAATATTGAACTATTATAATTTTCTTTTACAAATAAAATTATAATGCATAGAAAGTTCGTTTTGTTTTATGAAAATTTTATATGTATATTAAAAATTATTCTATTTACATTAACAATAAGTTTTATTTATTTCAAAAATTATTACTGAGCTATTTTCTTTAAATATGAGATGAATTAAACTTTTTACAATACAAATATCAAGTACCAACAAACATTATTTAAATGAAGGATTAAACATTCACATTTTAAAAGAATTATACATAAAAATATCAAATGTCAATAAATAACAAACTGAATTAAAATTATTAACTTTGAAAATTTATATTAAATAATACACATTTATAAAAATTTCCAGTTTTTAAAACATGAAATTAAGGATATCTTATAAATGAAAAAAGAAAACTGTCATTGGAAAATGTCAGTTATTTTTCTAATGAATTTCGTTGTATAAATAGAGCAAATAATTTTTTGGCAATTATGAGAAAGCATTCTTTCATAGACTAAATCAGTAAGACTTAATGAATACAATGAATAAATAATTTAATACTGCTTAATTTCTTTTTCTTAAATATTGAAAATATACTTACTATTCCTGGAATATTTTTATAATAATTTTAGAAAAACTTTAACAAATTAACATTTAGCTAAATTTTAAAATAGGATTTCTATTGCCAAATATTTAAAAATTAAATTAATAAATAAAAAAATAAAAACTGAAATAAGTAATCAAAGTATATCATTTTTCTCAATTTATAATTCCTAGTTAAATCTTAAATTAATTTTATTCAAAAAAGATTTAATTTATACCTATTCAAAATTAAATGAAAATAAAATGTTACTTTAATGAAAACTCCTCACAATGGTACCCATAAATATAATTTTCTAAGAAAAATTTTGTTTAGCATATTTCTAAGAACAACTGCTCCATTGTAGTCTTCTATAAATTTGGTTATTAACTTTTTACATGTGGGTAATATATTTTTAAATACATAAAATAACTTTTGCAAAGCAATTAATAGTAAACCTGAAAAAAGTTGTTAAAGAAATTAACTTTTTATACTTACTGTGATTGTTATGCCTAAAACTATGAAGGCAATTTGCATAAATTGTTAACTATATTGTTATATAGTACTATAGTCAATTATATTTCAATATTTTTTGTATTTAATTAAACTTTAATTTCTATACAATTTTTTTAAAATCTAAGGATTAGATTTTAAGCTTGATAATGATATATATCAATTAACTTAAGAAAAATACTTGCCAAAGGAATTATTTTAGAACAGGTATTTTGAGTGACAGATTCTTAATTTGAAATAATTTAGAAAACTGTAACCTAATAAAAAAAAAACACGGAAATCTTCCATGTACAGCTTATTTCTAAACAAGAAGTATCAAAAAACAATTACCTTTGTAATAAAAGAAAAATAAAAAGTCCCTATACATACATTGTAATAAAAGATTATTTTTAAAATATAACTAACATTTCAAAGATATATACTGCAAAAATAATGGTTTTTAATTTAAAGAAGCAATTTAATGGATTCTTAATCGGAATTGCTTAAATATTTTTCAATCACAATATCCAGTGAATGAATATGCAGAAAAGTATTCAATTTTGCTTTATAAATATCCAAGATTCTAAGTGTATAGTATTAAAAAATGAAGAGAATTGGAAATTTCATATATTTTTCACTTCTTTCACCTTGACCACCTGATTATGATACTATCGAAACTAATTGCTGAAAAAGTTTTAGGAATAGTTTAAAACATATGACTTCAGAGCTTTGATCCTTTTTTAAGTCCTAATTGATTATCAATTATAAAGTGCTTGTCAACAGGGTGACAATTGATGAGCTTTAAGTGCCTACATAAATTATTAAATATTGATTTTCTAAAAATTAAACAACAAAAACATTTAGGTAACAAAGAATTATATTAGTGATTACTACCTTTAATATCTTACAAAGTATTTCACAAACAAAGCACATTTCCACTAAACAATAAAAACAAAAATAATAATAACATATATATTAGTAACATAAATTATAGAAAAATTCCAAACCAATAAACATTTTTTATTCTTTTAAAAATAAAACTATTATTATTTCACTCCATTCAGGTTTTAATGAAAACTAGGAAGTTAGAAATCTCTATAAAGAATTTTTAATAGAAAAAAAAAATTGGAGAAAAACCATGCCCTTTTTATTAAAGAATAAAAACTTACCGAAATAAAATAACGCTGCAGTTTTGCCTAAAATTATAATAATGGAAAATAATTGCAAACTTGTTAATAAAGATCAAATTTAAGAACACAATAAAATGAAATTAAAAGGTTAGCCAAGCATAAAATAAAAAGCCTAAAAGAATAATTACTCAAGGTAATAAAAAACAAGCAAAGTAAATTGAAAATAAGATTTGGCAGCAAACAAAATTTAGATGCTTCGAAAATTTTATTTTCATTGTGATTATTCTTGGTGAATCAAAGCACATTTTTATATTAAAATCCTTAAAATATTACCACACAGGATTTAATTACTTACTATTTGTAAATTTTGATATTCTTTTGACTTTTAAATTATTTCATTTTGTTCTAGAATTTTATATTTCAATGATTACAGATATTAAAAGTTCAAACTGAATAATACTAGTCCAAGTTATATTACAGTTTAAATATTATTTATTAATTATGTAATATGGGATTTAACTTTTTCATTTCAATGCATAAAAATATATCAAAATATATTTTTTATTACTATATTTATACATAAAAACTATTTTATTTTACTTCCTAAAGATTTTATTAAGATCGATATGTTTTCCTGAATGTGTTAAATATTTTTCAGCGTAAATAAATATCCTATAAGACAGCTAATTAAAAAAAGATTAATTGAGTGACACTACAATTTAACAAGGAAAAAGGACCAATACAGATCAACAAATAATGTTACACATACTTTAATTTTTGGTATTAAGTAAAATGTTTGTATTTATTCACATAAAATAATATTGCATATCAAGTCAATATTGTAAATGAACCTCATTGCATTTTAGGTAGTAAAGCTCTAGTCAGTAAAGTGATTCAATATGTTTCTTAAAATGATAATCACAGTGATTTTTATAGCGGAAAATCTCTTTTTAAATGTAGTGGGTGCTTCATCCTGCTGAAACCAGTATCTTGGATCCAGTGCTCAGGATAGACATCATGAATCAACTTCATTGTCATGAAGTCAAAATAAAGTTAAGAATTCAAATATCGACAAAAAATATGAACTTAAAATGACATTAGCAGACAAACCACACCAAACAATCAACTTTTCCAAAGAGGTTAGACCAAACAAAATCTGGCTTTTTAACAGCTCAAATCTGATCATTTGAGAATTGATATAGCCACAATAAAAAATGTTTCTGATTGGAAAACAAAATCATCCACTGGAAAAATGTTGGTTTGTAAAAAAGCTTCTTTTGGGTCTCTCCTTGCAAGAGTAAACAAGTTTATAACCTAAGCCTTTGCAAGAAATGTGATGACACAAAGAAAAACTAAACTACTTTTACATTTCTTTGAAAAAGGGAAATATGAAATATGCTGCTCAAATATTAATGAAATAGGATGAAAAAAAATGATACTTCTATGAGATTTAGCATTTTCATAAATGTTAAATTGACAGTTCCATTGTATTTCTACATAAGTTTTTACGATACAGAATATAAACATTCTCTTTAAATATAAATTCTCTCAACTCTTACATATGAATTGTTCTAAAGACCAATATTATTGCTTGGCAAAATTTGAATCCTATTAATTATTTTGCACTAATGAAAACTTCACTTTAAAATAATTCCCACTGCTTCGAAGAATGATGAATAAGACTATCTTTAATATTTAGAGGAAATTTAAGTTAGTTAAGCTTGAGATAACTAACTTAAAGTATAACATAGTAATAAATAAAATATATTAATATAAATAAAAACATTATATAAATAAAAACATTATATTCTTCAAATTTTAAAACAAGAAAGAATCAGAAGTCTATATAGCTATGCTTCAGGATCTTAGGAAATACTTGACTAAATATTTAGATATTGAATTATTGAATATAATAAATTATAAAAACATACACATATGAATATTTCTATGTGTAAGTTTAATTAAAATATCTGGATGTAAATAATCAACTATTCATAGTTTTCAATAATCAGGCAAAATAATTTATATAAATTTTAATTATAAAGCAAACTAAAATAAATTATTCTATTTTATCAAATAAAAAGTATTTGATCATGAATTTTTTTTTTTTTTTTTTTTTTTTTTTTTTTTTTTTACAAATGTTAGAATATATTTTAAGACAATTTATAATGGCCAGAATAAAATGTTCTCTGAAAATTATTTAAGAAATAAATGAAACACTTAAAATTACTTTGGAACAATCAGCAAAACATTTGTATTCTTTTAAAATTACTTACAGCATTTAGACCCTTTTCCTTAACTTCAGCGGAATCTTCATCATCATCATCAACACTGCGTTTATGTCTTGCAGACAGTTCTAAATCTATGTCATCGTCAGAGAAGTCTTCAAACATATAGTAATCTCCAGATCTAATAGCTAAATAAATTAAGCATTTTTTACTAAAAATTATACTTAAGACTTGTAATGTGAAACAGCTCTCAAACTACTGCTATAAATAATTCAGAAATTACATACAACTACTTTTGCAAACAAGCTATTAAATATTTTCATAAATGTCTTAAAGGAAATCTATATTTTAATTAGATGTATTAATTAGATAACATGTTAAATAACAATAAAAATTTATATTTATTCTTACTGTACTTTAAACCAAATTGATAAAAAAAGAATATTGTACACCATAAGTAACTTTTATTTATGATTATCTACTTGTTTAAATGCATTACATTTCTGAAGAAAAAATAAAAAATTTCTTTCAATTTTAGAATATTTTTCACAATTACTTTCAAATATAAGTTTTCATATCATTAAAATTTTTTCTCACAAAACATTTAAAATCATCTAAATGATATTCAGAATGATATAGAATATTATAACATTTAAGAAGATTATGATTTTAACTCCAATTTTTTTTAAGTCAGAAATTTACATCAAACATTCCTTCATTTATTTATAATTAGAAAGCAAAAATTTGAGAGCTGCTGTCACAAAAAATATAGATTAAATATTGCCTATTTCTCATATTAATTTATCTAGCGCCGAAAATATATTTAACGCATACATATGGGAACATAAATTTATTACATTAATTTATATAATTTAGAATATTCAAGTCAGAATTATATTCATTAATTTATTTTAAACATTAATTAAAAAATTTTCAAGGGAAAAAGTAAGCCTTTAATTTTAATTTCAAATAAAATATGTGTATAAAAAAACATAAATAATGATATCCTGAATTTAAACTTATGAATCAGAATATTTTATATTAGAATAAGACATAATAATTCATGTTTGAATGGCATTATACTTATTGATCATATTAATCAAATGTTTAAATAGTCTTAGGGCAATCTAGAAGTATGCGAGTAGAGTCAAAATTGAAGCTGTGACATAGGAAAATATACACAGGATGTATGCGTGTGTGTGTGTGTATGTGTGTGTGTGTATATATATATATATATATATATATATATATAAAAGGTACAGATAAAATTATAAGCGTAATAAGTACCTAAAAATTTATGTTAACATCATTCTGTTATAAGATAGAAATCGAAACTAAAATAGATCACACTTAGAATAACATCTTTTTTTTTTTTTTTTCCATAAACATAACAATGCCATATAATCAGCCTAAACCAAGAGATTCATGATTTTTGTATCCTTAGAGGATAGTTTAATAAATGGATAATATCATGGGAACCATTCAGTGTAATTTCATTTATATGAATATTTTAATGGCGTGAATAAGCATATAATCATTAGAAAACAAGACAATATCTCAATCTAATTTAAGCACTCACTCCACAAATTACAATTTCAATTAATGAATGTATGATTTCCAGGTTTTGAAAAAAAATCCACTTATGCTCTCAACCATTCTCCACAAGTTGTTCTTTTACTGTTTACTTGGATTTTATTAACTTTTTTTTTGCCAAACAAACAAAAGTTATATTTCATGGATATTTAATCAACTTCAAGATCAGAAATACTGCCATTCAAAAAATTATTCCTGAATAGCATATCTATACATGATATCTTCCTGGAAAATATTTTTCAACGACCAAATGTAAAATGCCATAATCAAAAGCACTTTATTATATTATAATCTTGCCTTCAATGTGATTCGCATGTATACTGGGAACTTCCCGTAATCATTTTCAGTTTAAATACTTATAGACCAGCCTTTCTTACTAGAGCTATACATCTATTTAAATAAAAAACTGAAGGTAGTTAAAAGCATAATACGTCATGACTAGCATCACAATATTCGATATTGGCACTCAGACTAATGCCAATCTCTTAGGTATTTCAAGGTTTTTATTTGATAATAATCATCATATAAACAAAACTTATTACTAAACCAATGATAGAAATGATTTAGATTTAAAACCATCGTAATTTCTCCTGTGTGCACAGGATAGGTAGATTGTGTGTTGTTGGGTCAGTTATTGTGTAAATAATTTTGAGCCAATACCCTTAAAACTGCTTATCAAGTATAGTAGTGTCTAATAATCCTCAGAACATAGGAAGCAGCTGGCCACAATACTATCCCAATCTCCCTTGAAATGCATATATTTGTAATTCTTTTTTCCCCCTATACAAAGGTGGTGTTGTCATAATAAACTGCATTTGTACTTTGATCCATTGAAAGGAAATTCTAAGGAATGGACAACATATAAGGAATGGACAACATACCTGTTTCAGCTAAAATAGAGTACTTTTTAAAAGTAGAACTTACTAAAAAATTTTAATTTTTACATAGAATCAAGAGCTATTAATCTACTCATCGTTTTCATTTTTATTTAATGTCACATTTTAATTACTTAATTATTTTGCATTCTAATACTCTATATTACTTTTTTTCATGCTGGGTATGCTATATATAAGAAATAATTGTTGTTGTCATGTCCAAGTTAGTGAAGATAACATTGGCAATGTATGGAGCCAGCGTACATAAGAATCAAATTATATACATTTATGTAACAAAATCTTCATTTCTCTACAGCTAAAACTTCATGATTTTATGTAGAACTGTAATTCAATAAAAATTATTCAAACTGCTTAGAAAGTATATTTTATCGGACAAAGATCATCAATTTTCAAATCATAAACAGTTATGATTAAAAATATACATTCTATTTTTTTATTTAAGTAAAGAGAAATAGGCAATAAATATCCCACAAAAAAATATAATTCAATATATTTTTGTAAAGCATATCAAAATTTAATTTTTCATAGTACATTTAATAACAATTAATAAAATATTGATAATTTTCATAGTACATAGCCACCAAAACAATTCAAAAACATAACTGTATATATAAAGTAAATATAAAGAACTTAAGTATACTATAAGAAAAAGTTTCATTAAACACAAAAATTAGAAGTACAGAATCTACAAGAAAGTTACAAACTACATGACAGAAAAAATGCATACATTCTTTATACAAAATCAAGACAAAAATGAGAAGAGTCAGTGAAAGTTGTAGAGATCTGAAATACTTAGGAGTAGAAAATGAAAGTGCTGAGTATGCAAAATAAATTCGTCTAAATAAAAATAGCAGAAAGCTTTGCTAATGGTGGCATTTTTTCAAGCAGAGAAAATTTCAAACACCAATCAGATTATAAAAACTAATGGGCCCGGAAATTTTATCACAAAGTTTACCTAACAATGCATAACTTTCTAGACAAGCTTTACAATTTAAATATAAAAATATGTAAGGATATAAGTTTATAAATAAATTAAGAATACTACCTTCTCTTTAACATTACATTTCTTGTAAATTTTACCTAGGGTATTCAGATATTTTTGTTAATGTTTCCTTTCTGAACATTACTAAATTTATATTTTAAAAAGATCTAATATTTCAAAAGATAATTAGTTCTTTGAATCACAAGCTTTTATGTAAATACATTTAAATATAGAATTATTTATTATTATATTATGTATACTTTTTCTTAAAAAGAAATATTTTATTAAATTTTATTTAAAAAAAAGAAATAATAAAATTTTCAGTTAATAACGAATAACAGTTTTTTTCTGTATCAAACAATCATGTTATATTCTAATCACTTTTAATGAACACAGATATAGTTCTATAATGCTTTTCAGTAAAACTATTAATCAATAACGTGAATTAAATTAGAAAACTCTAAAAACTACTTATGGAATTTTAAATGAATAAATTATTTCTATTTTACACATAAACTTGAAAAAAGTGTTTAAGTTTGAAAAAAGTTTTAAAACTGCACAATTACTGAACTTAAATTTGGTTTGTTGTTCAATGGTTTTTTTTTTTTTTTTTTTTTTTTTTGTTTTTTTGGCCCACAAGGGCCAATTAGACCGGGACCTACAGTTCTAAGTGGATTCCAAACCATTACAAACTTTTATATCATATTGGGATCTGAACACATGAACTCTTGAGCTGAAGGTCAAAACACAAAGAATGCAACTACCAGCTTGACTCAAACTTAGATTAAACATTTTATATAGTTTGAATATATATATCAGATTAAATGTAGCATGGCATTTTATTCATTTTATAATACCTTAAATATATAGTTGATAAAATGTTACTAGACATTTTAATATTAGTAAGGTTAACTTTTTATTTTAATATTAATAGGATTTTAATATTAATATGGATAACATGTTTTGCTGGATTATCCTTTTTTTTTCTCACAGTATTTGAAGAATCAATAATTATTCAGATTATTACTCAAATAGATTTTTGGAAAAAATAAAGTCATAAAATATATAATTAGTCCTTAACAATGTATATATTAGTCATTAAACATTCAAATAATACAACAATTCCTTATCTTATTTTAGAAAATTAAATGAAGTTCAAAATTTAAATGAAGTTCAAAAATTAAAACTAATGATTCTTTCTTCAAAAATACTAGTCTATACGAAAAATTTTAAAAAACATCTAGAATTTAGGAAATTTTTATTTTATACTCAACAAAATAAATTAATATATTTCTTCACTTAAAATTTATTAATCAAAAAAAATTCCAAAAAATTTATTTAGATTTTATTTAACAAGAAATCAGTTAAATATTAACAATGCAATCAAATATAAATATATTTAAAAAAATAAAATAAATCAGTTTTAATGATTTAATAAAACCTACATTAAATATATTCAAGTTAAATCAAACTTGCAAAACAATTTTATAAATCTGAGTAGTGTTTGAAACCATAGAAATGTTAATTATTCACGCTGTTTACATGCATGATGAGTAGATGGTGCCGAAGAGGCACGACGGTAGTAGCGCAAAAGATTAGGGTATCTTGCAAGCAGCTCTGAAGCATATCCACACTGCTGTAGATAATCTGGCAAGTACTGCAAAGCTTCTGATGTGGCAGGATAAGGTGGAGGAGAAAACACAGGATAGGAATCCTCTTCCACCGATGGAGATTGTGGCAGATCTCGTCGAGCACGAGAACCCCCAACATTTAGTTTAGGCTCCATGTAAGCATCAAGTGAAGGGGTGTAAAAAGCAGAACCAGGGGATATAGTGCGCATTGGGGGTGGTGTAACTGTTTCTCGGTTTCCCTCTTCTGGTTCGGTGGTGCGTGGTGTCACAGCCTCAGAGTACATTGGTGTAGAATATGAACAATAATCAGTAGCTGTATCCAGATTATATGCAATGGTCAGAAAAGAAAAGTTGGTCAGAAATAATAAGAAAAGATATGAATCAATCATTAAGTAGAACAGGTCTAGATATGAATATGAAGACTTTTCTACATAATTTTCTCAACAGGAATGTATATATTATGGAAGGAAACTAGTGTAAGACATTAAATTGCATAATTATGAAACAATATTAATTAAAAATTAGGAATTACATAAGATGTATTAGAATTAATTCAAAGTAGAATTTAAAACAAATTATTTTTTTATATATTAAGTTGTTACAAATAAAATGGCCAATTTTCCAGACATGAAATAAATGTTGAAAAAGGATTTTAATTTAAGATTATCCACTCAATAGCATGTGAGATGTGACAAAATTATTATATATTTGCTATCTGATATGCTGAAAATTAAAAGATTTTTACACTTTTTATGAGTACAAAAATATTTTAAAGGCTAATATTCTTATTAACATATAATATTTTATCACTCATTTCTAAGAATAACCTTTCATTCTGAAAAATCTCAGAAATAAAAACTTAAATGATAAACAATTTTCACTTTAAATCATAAATCAACTATAATAAGCAAATCTCTAGTGCACTGATTAGTCATGTAAATTCTCTAGATTGGATATGAGCATCAACGGTTGTAAATTAGACAGGCTTACACTTATAGTTTAAATGTCTAAATATCTCTGAAGTTAGATATTTGAATAGCAATTAAATATTGATATAATTCTCTTTTTCTCATTACATTTTATTAACACTGCTTATAGGTTTTTATATCTTAAAATTTAGTTTTATTTACTAATGAGAGATTCTTTATCACCTTTTCTTATTTATTCTGATAAATTAGAATATAATTAAACTGCAAGGCATAAAATATTTTTTCATTCTTTAACAAACAATAGAAATTATATTCAGCAAATAAGTATATATAGAACATATATTTGCAAAATAGTTAACAGAAATATCTGATTAACTATCATTGCTATATATATACACACACACACACACACACACATATATATATATATATATATATATATATATATATATATATATATATAACTCAGTCACTAACCTTATTCAATTCACTCCTTTAAACTCGTCCATAACACAATTAAGATACATTCTTATGCACATTGAATAGGATGAAATCAAGGATAAATTTTGTCAAATAAAGAATTTCACCATTTTGATACTAAATGCATAGTTAATAAATTTTGTTTAAAGCTTGAATCTTTCTCATTTACAATTTCTGGGAAAATTTCTCAATTTAAAGAAACATTAATTTTAGTGCCTGTATTCTTAAACTGATTTCATTGTAGAACATATTAGGTTCAGAAAAATCATTAAAACAATCTGTCTACATAAAATATGAGATTTATATACAAGTCTTCATATTATTATATTAAAATTTTATAGTTTATAATTTTTAAGAACAATGAAAATCAGGGATCTCAGTTATTTCATTTGTAACAACCTAATAAATTATTATAAACAGATTGTATTATTTGATTGAAAAAATTAAGACAAACATTTAAAAACTGAACTGGCTGAATAAACTCTTGAATGAATAAATATCACAGTTAATTTATTATTACTGAAAAAGTAAAATAACTACACTCTTATTAAAAATATTTATCATTTTTCACAAAAAGAATGATGAGTAGGGTGTGAACAACTGAATGAAAAGCAATCAGATTTTAATTATAAAATCTAAGATAACAAAATATAGTAGGGAATATCTATGGGAATTAAAAGCAAAATATGAAATATGTCAAAACCAAAATATGATTCAAAATTATACAACAATAAATAAAAAATGCCACAATACTAAAAAATTATGTAGTACAGCAGAAATTGGCAAGAAATTGCACATAAATTTATTATATGCTAAAATTCTTTTTATTTCGTATTGCTTTTATTGTTCATAAAAATGAACTGACTACCAATTGCTTTCAAAAAAATTCACATATAGGTTCTACAGAATACAGTTGTCACTATACGAGTGAACATAGTGCTTAGTAGCTTGATGCTGCTTTAAGTAAGTTCAACAAATTGTTACATTACTTGTCATAATGAGTAATTGGGAAAGTGACCACATTCTTCCAGAGTTTTGTGCGTTGGAAATATGTGAATATTAATTTGTGGTGTCCAAAGCCCGGCTGGTGTGGCATGAATATGGAGAGGAGTTTGCCAGATCAATTATGACTTTGTCATCTGAACATGGCTTGAAATTACAAGGTGTTAATGATAAATGAGTATTCCAAGCGTTAACTTTAAGGTATAGCCTGGGTCTCTCTTGCACAACCACTACGTATGTCACTTTATGAGCAGAGAAGATATCAAATATGAATTCTCCTCACACAAGGATGCCAATGTCACTAATGCAATACATTTTTTAATGTTCACATGATAGCTTCTCTACAAATGAAAACAAATTGAGAATTGTTTTATATACTGGATTTCAATTTATTGCAAAAGACATGACACAAATCTTAATTTACGTTTAACGTTCACAAATCCAAGATAGATGAGCTGGCTCTCTTATAAAATTGTGTGAAGAGAACACAAATCACTAGCCTTCAGGTGTAAAGGTCTCTCAGATAATTGCCTATATAAACAGTTTGAAACTAAGTCTTAAGATAACTGCCTGCAGACATATCTATGGTACAGCATATATAAAGCCACATATACCCTCTATAATTGTTACAACTCTTAAGCAACCATTTAGTGACCATACTTATTATATAAACTATTGCATAATCTAGAGAAAACCATATACAACATTTACAGACTATGAGCCATTTCTATTTATGACTGTCAAGCCTCTGAGCTACAAGTAGATTGTTACTGTTTTAATGATTTAGTGCAATCATTTGAATACCAATCTGTTCAACTGTTGTTATTTTCATTATAAAAGTGGAATTCCACACAGACTGTTTCAGAAGACTTCCACTTTAATTGTAAAGTTCGTTCCAATTCCGTTGTTCAAATTCCAATTCTGTATATTTTTAGATACCCTCTTCACCATTAAACAAAATTAAATCTTTAGACTAAATTAGTTTCCTAAATTATCCGCTTTTATTTTAAAGGGCTAGATATTTTATTTAGTATTTATTATTTATTAGTAGTAGATCTATTTATTGAAAAATAAGGTAACATTAAATTTCGACACCACTAAGCACAATTTAGTAATGAATTATATGCTAAAAATGACAAATAGTTTGCTATTTTCAACTAAATTTAATTGAAATTTTAACATTTATATTCTTTCATCCTCTTTCTCCTATCTCACCAATGTAAAGATTTTATTAGGCCATATAAATAGTTAACATACATAGGTAGATACTGTAAAAGAAAAAGATCAGAGCCGATCGAATATTGAACATTTATAGTTTGATATCATAATTATCCCTTCAAAAGAGTAAGCAGTTATTCTGCAAAATATATGAAAATTTAGACTATTCATATTGGTAGATTTTTCATTCTTTTTAAGTAATTCAAGAGCAAAAATTCATAGCTTATCTGGTATCCCAAATTTTCTATTTATTAAAAAGTGTTCACAACTTAATGAGTGAAAACTTTAAACATAATGAATACATGCACTGGTTCTCAACACCATTTATAAATGAAAACTTAATATGCCTGAAAACTATAAAAATGTGAGTCACATAAAAGAATCTCAATATTAATCATAACTCACTGTAAAAAATTATATGAATGAACAAATTTAAATTCAAAAATATATATCCAATAGTAAGATATTTACATTAATATATTTACAACTTCATGCAAAACAAGAGTGTACATAAAACAGAAAATTTTACTAAAAGAATATTGTATATCTACATGTAGAGCGAAAAGATGAAGTACAGTTAAACAGTTTGTAAGAAACATTAAAAGCTGGTGTAAAAGTGTTTGAAAATTAAGAAAATACAACTACAATCTAAAGTAAATAAAAATTTCTTTCAGCAATATATATCTACATAATAATGTATATTTGAATAAAAACAGAATAGAGAATATAAGTAAAATTTATAATGAAATCCTATTATTATTTCACTAATCAAATTTTCATATTCCAATTTAAAATGAATTATCTGTGAATATGTGAAACTTACATTTAAGTACAGATTTAAATACAACTTGAGACAATCTTAAGAGATATATTTATGCTCAGATATTTTTTGGAATGTCATCTTCAGTGTTAACTATTACTGGATGAAATTTAAATTGATTTAAATATAATTTAGCATATAATCTTAAAAAGAGAATTTTAAAATGTTCAATTTAAGTATTCTGTTCAATATTTATAACTATTTTATTTTTTTAAAAATAATTGCTGAATTCAAGGCTATACAAAATAAACTTAAAATACAAAAATATTTACTATTAAGTAATTTTATGTTAATTTTATATTGTCCTGTTGTAACGCATCAGACTTAAATTAGTCGTTTTTAGTTTAAACAGCTATAAATTACAAAAGATTTATCTAGGCAACTTTTATAAGTAAATTTAAGATTTTAATTACATATTATTATGAAATACATTTCTTCAAATTAAATTTCCTCTTATTACAGAAAAAGAATACTGAAATACACAAATACTTATAGATAAAATTAATTGAAATTGGAAAAACATTCAATAAAAATTTTATTTAATAAAATAATTATCAAATTAATTTTAATTGGATTATGTTTAAGAAGAAATAGGGAAAGAAAGCAAATGCATACAATCAGTATGCAATGAAAACAGATGTTCAGTAATGTATGTTGTTAGTATTGCTTTCTACATTTCATGCTAAATAAAGTACCTCCAAAACGTTTGTTCAACAGCTCAAAATAGGCATTTAAAGATAATACTTCAGAAAATTCCTTTTCTTTTGACAAAATATTTTCTAAACAAAAATATTTTAAAACAGATTTATGTAACATCATATTATGTAGTAATTTTATAGATAAGTCATTTAGCATGCAGCTAAATCATAGTTTTTAATTTCATGATTCATGTAAAATTAAGATTTCCAAATTTTATAAATTAAAAACTAAAAAAATATCATTTGAATTTAAAATTGTCACAGTAGACTGATAAAAATAAAAAATATATTAATATAATTTAAAGCTGTGTGAATAATATAATTTGAAACTGAGTCAAATTTATATATCTAATTTACCTTTGCTTATAATATTTAGTAAATAGTTCCTTAAAAACATTTCTTTATAAAATGAGGATATATTTAAATGCAATTTAAAAAATTTGTCTTCAAACATTTAATGCACACATAAAATTTACTTAAAATGATATAAAATCAACATTTACCATAATAAATATAATCAAAATATACAAATAACAAAACTTACTACAATAATTTAAATTAAAATATGTATAAAAATATATTACAAATGAATCATAACACAATTTGAAATAAGGTAAAAACAAATATTTTAATTATTTCAAAAACCGAAAAGGAATAATGAAAGTCACTGATAAATATGCAGGCAGAAATACATTTAGACAAGTGTGTTCGGTTTAAACTTAAAATATCATCATTTTGTCAATTATTTCCTTACAGTTTAAATTAAAACTTACAAAGTACACATGAACTCCAACGTTTGATCATAAAATATACAGTTAATTTTACCTTGAAAATGAGTTTCTGGTTCCATATTTTCACCACCTCGTATTTTCTGTTGATATGCTCTGATACGGTCCATTTTCTTTTTAATACGTTCCATTATTTCTTTTTCATTAGCCTGTTGTTCTTGCACTTCCTTCATTTGAATTTCGTGGATAAGTTCAGCACCCCTAAAAAATCCAAATTTATTAAGTAATTCTTTGTCCACTTTGTTTCCTCCAAAAACTGATTAACACAATAAATATATAAGTCTTGAACGAGAGATATTTTTTATGAGTATAATCAACAAATTTCACCTATTTCAAAAGTATGCTATGATTGAATAAAGATATAAAGAAACAATTATACATTGCTAACCACCCAAAATGTCCATTCGAAATAAAGTGTGCAAAACCTGTAAAATTTACATCATAAGTTTGCGAGGATTAAATAAGCAAATTATTGTCATCGCAGCACATAAACATATCAAGGGCAAACATAGTACTACTTGCAAGTGTTAAATGAAAGTTGAAGAAATTGTTGATTTCAAGTATGGATATTTGATTTCTGTCAGTTCTTTTCCACAAGTTATTCAATGGTGCCCTGTAGAAGACATCGAGCATCTTTTGAGAAGTTTCAAAGTTCAGTCGAGGAAGAATAGTGGCCTACAAACATTGTGTATTATACTTCAGGGTAATTGGTTATTGTGTTTGGCAAAACTAAGCAACAGTAACACAAGTCTGTAATCGCTAGATGCAAGACAAAACAGCAGACCGATGAGATTGATTGGATCTCTCATTTCACAACTACAGTGATATTAAGTATATTGAGCTCAATGCAGTGTTGGGTTGTTTAGCTACATCACAAATTTGACAGAATTCAATCTGTTATATATCATTCAATGTCTGCTAGTATCTTTTGACATCATTTGCATCTGAGTGAATAGTCTACAAGGTATCCATTGTTTTGTTTACCCTTGATTGAAAATCACAGGCGTTTGAGCAACCTATAGATTGATGAACGACAGTCGTGGATAATGAAATAAAATAGCATTGTTTTTATTGATGAATCTTACTTCTGTTTGCAACACCATGGTGATTGGATCCAAGTCTGAAGACACCCATGTAAAGTAACTATTGCACAGTTGCATCAATCATCCCTATACTAATTCTGCACCCAGTATCATGATTTGAGGTATATTGGATTTCACTGTTGCTTCTCTAGTATGTACTACAAATACACAGAAAAGCCAACACATGTCTGAGATGTTGAAGCTTAAGATCCTCCTAAACCTACAGAGCTTCCCATTAGCCATTCTGAAGGATAAAGCCAATGCATGAAATATCCAATGTTGACGAGTTCTTCAACCATCAGATTAAATTGCTTCCTTCGGCTGCTTATTCTTCAAATCTATTGCCAATCGAAAATTTGATCCATGCTTGCACATCTAGTTTATTTTAAATCACCCACTACTTCACTACATAAATTTTGGCATAATTTGAAAGCTGCATTTACTGTTAGGTTACATTAACAACTGATTTTATCACTGAACACTATTTGATTTTGTTACCACAAGAGGTTGAAGTTTAAATCATTTGATTTTTGTATATTGTGTTACTTGACAAATAAATTTTGCCACGATATTGATGTGTTTCTTATGTAGCATTTTGAATGGCCAACATTGGGCATATAAAATATTGAAAAGTTACATTAAAATTTTATTTTATTTAAATTATATAAATTATTTACCTGGATGATAATACTTGTTGAGCTTTAACCTCGTTTACAACATGCTGGAAATAATAGCTGGAGAAAAGTCGTCGTTGAAATAGAAGGAAGGCAAAACACAAAATATCATAAACTAGACCAGGATCTGATTCAAATTTGCATTTTTCTGTTGGCACTGAAGAAAATATATTTAAAAAATTTCTTGATAAGTTATTTACATACAATATTAAATAAATGAAAAACCTTAATTTACTAAATAATATTTATGCTTTTAAAATATTTACAATCACACTTCAAGGTATATTAGGTAATTTTTATAATAAGGATATCTATTTGAAAATTCCTGATTAATATTATTATCCGTTTCACTTTTTAATGCCAGTTGAAAATAATAACACTTAACACAATATTTTTCTGTATATAATCTGAAGTGCCATATAATACACGTCGATTTCTTCGACGAATAGTCGAAAATATATACTGCTCATAATGTGGGTGTAACATAAAATAAAAAATACACAATATGATCAAAAATATAATAAATTGTACAGAGAAAACATTTATTGTGATAAAGATATGTTTGGATTCACCTAATAACAACATGCGATAAATTGAGATGGAAGGATGACATTGACCAAGAGTGATGAATTCAAGAAGCTTCTAGTAAAACTTCTTGGTTTTTGGATTTTGATAACTTTTAAAGTGAAGTAGATACAGTTTAAAGTAAAATATACTTGGTTTATTAGTAATTAAATGAAAGAAATGTATTTTTAAACTGTGCATTGTTTCTTTTTTTTTTGTACTGGCAGGCTTTGTTTTGCACCTTACATTAACACTTTTGTGACCATTTTTTTATTTTCCTTCCCAATAGCTTTTAGTTTAAAATCTGCTGTGTAACTTAAAAACTTTTGCTTCTATATGATTGTGAATTTGAATATTTTCAGAATGAAACAGTTCAGATTAATACAGAATGCGAAATGACGTTAGCCAATTGCAATTATAATACCTTTTCAAAGACTGAATTCGTTCTTGAACTAATTGGACAAAGCTGATTATTGCTGAAAATATAATCTGTTATTTATTTTATGAAATATAATCGGCATTTCTTTCAAAACTTTATTTTAAGCTTTTCTGATGAAGAATGTTTTTTTTTTATCAGCTTATCTGCGGCAGAATATACTATGCACCATGAATTTCGAACATTTTTGAACACATAATCCACAGATTATATAAAGAAAAATACAGTAATAAGAAAGGAAAAAAATGGCAACATATTTCTAATCTTTTTTATTTTAAAATCTGTAGTGTAACATAGCTGCTTTCACTTACACATGACATAAGAATTTAAAAATTTTCTAAACGAAACAGCTCTTGTCAGAGCAAAATATGAAATGATATTACACCAATTATAACTGTTATATCTTCCTAAGAAACCAAATTTATTCTTGAACTTAATTGGACAAAGCTGATTAAAGCTGAAATAAATCAACTGAGTTGTTGCATTATCAGTTATTTGTTTCATGAAACAAAGAAATTCTTTCAAAATTTTATTGTAAGCATTTCTTATGGAGAACATTTTTTAATCAAATTATCCGAGATAGCATATAATACACACAATGAAATTTGAAACTTTTTTAACACATAATCAACACACACACACACACATATATATATATATATA
>JAPDSC010092239.1:0-28699 GCA_026290005.1 Latrodectus geometricus | reverse complement strand
TAAATAGATAGAAAATAGTACACCGCAGACATTAAAAATACAATCACGCAAATTTATATATGAATAAACAGTGCAGTAAAATTAAAGGCTTAATTCTTCATAAGGCATCTTGAATATAAACACTTCTATTGACATTTTAAGCTTACTAAAAATTGGAAATTTCTAATACACAGAAATTTTTAGTTGTTTGCAGCTTGTATACAAGAAAGAAAAATATACTATAAAATTAGTTAAAATATACCATAAAAAAAAACTAATAAATTACTCTGCAGGTTAGCATGTATCATGCTCATTGACATTCATCTACCAACATAATTTTAAACCTAAATCAAAGCTATCACAAACAAGTTACTAAGTAAAGCTATTTTCTGTTTAAGGTGGTATGCATTTTGGCCTACTCCAATGAATTATCGGAGATTTTTCACGTAAGGAGGTAAAAAAAAGAAAAAGGCTTATTTCTCCAGGACAAAATAAAACCTAATGAAGCAGTTCATATAGTTAGCAAAATTCACATAAATAAACAATCAGACACAGTCATTAAACATGACTCCCAGATCTTTACTAAACTGCCCCACAAAACAGCGACACTTCAGTTACGAGAGCAAATAATTACTCATTTGTGCGATTCTACGAATGCTTTTAGAAAGGTGGACATTTAGGAGGTGAGTATCAAATACAATCAATGGGCTCATCTAAAATAACATTACAATAAAACACTATTTGTTTCAGAGTACTAAATTTCAAAAATACTTCCCTATATTTATATTACACATATATATAGCCCATGAATTTTCCTCTATTTTATGGATGGAAAACAAAGAAAACAATAATCACCCTCCTATATACATGTGTGTGTGTCACTGATGGGCCCTGAAAATAAATTTCATTTGAAAGACAAAGGTTCTCAGTCCACATGCAACATGGCTTTTTTCCAGTGTGAGTGACTTCTATGATCGCTTATTCTGCTTTACACCTATTTGGGTTAGAATACTTTCAAACCTGCGGAAAGTATAATTAATAAAGACCCAATCTTTGTAGCCAGGATCACCTTCTTTAGGCGCAGGAGCGGATGCTATAAAAGAAAAGAAAGTCACAAACAAAATTTAAAAACATTAAAAATGCATTCTCTAGCAAAGAAACAGATTTTTAATACCTAAAATTAGATATTTCTAGTGACAAAGAAACATTTAAATTATATATGATTTATACACATTTATCTTTGTTGGAAATATTATACAGCTGCAATGTATTTTTGCTTTATTTAAAGAACTATACAATTCCCGTGTAAACAAATATTTTCAGTTTTCATTTTATAATTTATTCAAATAAAAATTACAATATAGATATTTTAAATACCTACCACATGCTATTAAAGATTTTTATATATGCATATTTGCAACTTAACTTCACAACACTTTATATGTAGTTCTAAGTGTTTCCACTGACTTCCAGGTTTGAACTGAGAAATGTATGTCAATAATCATATTGAATCTTAGTTTTTGTCAGTAAATAAAAATTATGATTCCTTCTGATGTTCCGTTAATTCAACAGTTAAATAATTTTTAATCAGAAGTAAAATATTTCTTTATAACTTTAGATGTAAAACTATATTCATAACTAATTTAAAAAGTGTAAACATTTGCTGCACTGCTTTAATTATGTTCATAAAATACACTTTTTTATTTTTTGTTAATACATATTTAAAAAATTTAATTAGAACTTAACTTGTTAACATTTTACAAGTTTACAATATTTGCATATTTTTTTTAAGAAACTTCCTTTTTCCCTTCAAGCCACAGATCTTAAACATTAATTCTATTTTATAAAGATTACAATTTTAAAGGTGAGAATTTCTCAACAGAAAAATTCTGATTTTATAACAGTTAAACAACCATTAAAATAAATTATTAACACTTTTTGGAATAAATAGAAAAATCTGGATATAAATTAGATGATAATAGCAAACTCATAAAATACTTTAAATTTTAAATTGTTAAGCACATTTTCATGTATGATAAATAAATTATTACTTTTGAATTTTTAGTTTCTTTTCATAATTAATATTTTAATAACAGTAAATTAATACTTTAATAATATTTAATGGTAAATGATATAATAAATACTTTTAATAATAAATTTATTTTATTAAATTTTTGTTAAATTTTAATTTTGTAACAATAAAAATAAGTAAAAATTAATTTAAAGAATAGAGAATTAATTCAAACTTTAATTTTCTTTATTATTATGAAAAGTATAAAATGAATGACTCAAACCAGTAATTATAAAAAAATTTTCAACTCAAAACTTATGACTAGTTTAGACCTTCAATATTCAAAACAAATTACATTTTTTAGAGAGAAAGATAAAAGGATAGAAAATTCTATTTTAATAGGTATATGTCTAATTATAAGCACATTTGAAATTTTGATTTATCACACACAAAGAGTACCATCATTTTGAACTGTGCCTTCTAATGGGAAAAATAATTCTATTTTTGTTCTGATATATAAATCATAGATAATGCTCTAATACATACTTTCTTATAATTAGAAAATACTGAGTATTTATCATTAAAAATACAAAATAAATATTTCATTTTGAATAGCGAGGAATTAAAAAAAAATAAAATCTGAAACTTGAAAATTTATGAGACTAAACTGAAAAGTTCATATTCATGATGTAAATCTATTAATGAATTAATCCGTTTTTATAAGGAAAAATAGAATAAACTTGAAATTTAGTTGAATATTTAATAAATATTATAAAATGTATGCCTAATATTTAAACTATATCATTTAATACCAGCATGTGAGTAGTATAAAGGATCTAATTTTACTAAATTATTTAATACAAATTATTCATAAAGTAAGCAATTAGATTTTTTATTAATTTTTTAATCATTCCTCATTTAATATATCTTTAAAAGTATTAAATTATCTTTTAAAAAAAATATTAAGTTTTATAGGCTTTTCTTTCGAAAAATGACACACATGTTAATTTATTACATCTTAAATTTAGAGTTGCACCTACAAAATAATTACTAATTAATATGCTAACACATTCATTTTACATAAAATAAGAGTAATTATAAAATAATATTACTTAATTCAAATTACCTTGGAGTAAATTTCGTTAATACCAGATATCTAGTCCATAAATCTCAAATCTTTTTTTTAGTTTGCTTTGTTTATTGCTCTTTGGTCACTTAATGCATACAAGAGTTAATTCAAATAGAAATTATAATTTAAAGTGGTTTAAAAGTCACTACGAATTCCCAAAACCAATATAGGAGTCAATCCTAGTAATTGTTGAACTAAACAATAGAACACTAACAATTCAGCATTAGCTCTGCTTTAATTTCCATAAATTGTATTTTTCTCTGGTCATTATGGAAGTCAAAATGTATTTTGAGCAAAAATAAAATACTTTTCTAATGATATTGAAATTTTTCACTCATCCATTAAGGTGACAACAAGAACACATCAGAACTCTTAGAACTAATAACACAGTATATTTATTTCTCTTTTCATTTTATAGTAATAAGATAAGAAAATAATACTTATTTAGCTAGAAATAATTTTATATTTCAATAATAACTGATGGTAAAAGTCTAGATTAATTAAAAAAATTGAGAAATACTGCTAAAATATTAGCATAAATCATGTATAAATGTAAGAACACCTTGTATTTTAACCCTTTTTTGCATAATGGTGGAAATTTCCATCATAACCTATAATTCCCAAAAATTATATAAAAGAACAAGTTCACTTTTAGTTGATCGTGTTTGGATACCTTTTTAATGTCCATTGCATAAAAAGAAACATAGCTGTCAAAAATAAACAAGTGTCATTATCAGTCAAAACGAGCTTAAAGTTGTCTCATTCCGCTGTTTGTTATAGTTGCAATAAACGTATGATTTCGTTTATAATTTTGTTTTATTATATTAGAGTTTCTATTGCTAAAAAATTGAAAATGAGTGGAAGAAAGGTTTGTAACACATGTTTCTGTTATTTTCCTTTTTTATTTCTATTTAGTACTAAGCTAATGATCTAACTTTGGATGATGATGGAAATTTTTAGCATATTGTTTTTTGCTAAATTTATACTACAAATATATACAAATATATACTTTTTTTTAACCATTTTTCCTTTAATTTCGAACATGAATTATATCAACTTGATCTATTTCACCAATAAAGAAAAAATCATGCAAAGAAGGGTTAACTTGTAATTAACACCTTGTAATGGAAATCCATAGTACTAAAATTATTTTTAAACATTTCTTACGTATTTTGAGATCAACGTCAGGAAATTCATCAAAATTAGAGGTATCATCAATGCTTTTTACATCTACCAGAATTGCTGCAGGTCGTTCTCTATAAAATACACACAATTACTTTTTAATTTATAAATTAAAAAAAAATCTAATTTCTTTCCATTAAAATTAGAAGAAATTAAAACAAAAAATAGTAAGAATACTAATTAATTTTAAAATTTAACACAATAAACAATAATAAATTTAAATTCTAAATAAACCATCTATTATTTAAAGTATTGAAACAGAAAAGAGCATAAACTCTATAAGTATTATCAGAACTCACTTAATACACTGTTCAAAACAATAAAAGGATATTAAGTTTGTGGAACGATTTTGCACCTAGAGAATTGTTTGGTTGACTGACACGTTGATAAAAGTAGTAGGTTACGAGAGAAATCTCATTTTTTTCGCAAAAAGAATTGTTTTATTAAGCATTTGGTTACAAAAGGGGACAAAAAAGACTTGTGCATATAAAAAAAACTAATAACGAGATGTTTCATTAAATAAAATTCCTTTCTTAGTAAGGAGTATAGTTTCCCTGGACAGCTAGTGATCTTGAACAACTTTGATTCTATTAATGATGGGTTAGAACATTCTTTTCCATTCCTCCAGAAGAGCTCCTTTAGTTCTTGTAGAGTTTGTGGGGTGGTAGACATCCAGCAACTTGACTGCCTAGAATGTCTCAAACATGCTCTATTGGGTTCATGTCTGGAGAGCATGTAGGCCCTTCTATTCCTAATTTCCACCAGACGAATATCATTCATTTTGGGAAGACTATCATTCAAATTAGAGCCAAATGTTATTCATTGTGATAAAATCACCTCTAATTACTGCAACATAAGGGACTGAAATAGGTTTGAGGATCTCATTCTTATATTAATGACCATATTAACGACCTTTTGACAAAAGTCCATTTTGAATGATATACAGATAGATGAGCCCATCAATGCAGTTGCCACCATAAACCATCACTCCTTCCCTAGCAAATCTCACACTTTTGAGCAGGAACTTAGTTTTGTTTCTAAACCATGTTGGACAACAAAAGTCACAAGGCAGGTTCCTTCCAAATGAAAATAAATCTATTATCAGAATGAAAACAAAAATGGAGCTTATCAGAGAAAAAAATATCGAACCATCCATTTCACCTCCAGTTCACATGCCTTGTTGTTCCTACATAAATGTTCACTTATAATGAAAGTTATTACATCCAATATGGATGAGTTAAAATTAAGTTAGCACTTTTCAGTCTTGTAAGTCCAGTTCATTTTGCCATGATATTTATGGTTTAAAGAAATTATTTCCTTGTAGTGAATATGGAGATAAACAAAAAGGAATAAACATTGATTGTAAATCTCTGTATCAGAATGAAAACAATACTACAGCAGCTCTCCATGTTAATGGACGAATGAAAGATTTTAGGAAAGGACTCATGTCTGTAAATGTAGTTTAAGTTATACTAAAGTTTGAAAAAAGCATTCTCTGAATCTTCAGCAAATAAGAGAATAATATGCAAATGTGAATCAACAATTTTGAAAGAATTATAAATACAGCATCTGAAAATAAATTAAACATTATTGTATATAACTATTCAAATACATAAGCTTTGGACATTTTGTAGATGTATGATTTTATGCAATATTTGAAGTTACAACATCATAAAAAACATTTTGTGCAATACCTGAAACAGAAGATTTCTCTGCATGTCTCTATATTTTGGTTCACATTTCTGGCAAAGTTTAGTTTGTCTCTCAACTGTCATTTTCTGCATGTGAGGATTAAATAAGACCTAAACTATTATGAACATCTATGCCCAAGGTGGTATTCAAACCCATACGTTGTGAAAATAACAAATAGTGTAACCAAGAGCCAGATTGCTAACCAATCAACTATTAGCTCAGCTGAATTTCTAGAAAGGATGCCAGGGAATAAATACTAGCCATAACATATCTCATAGCCAGGTGTGGCTCATTTTCATTTAGATGACATTTTGAAGAAATAAAATTGCCAAACATGGGATTATAACAATACTCCTGCCAAGCAACAGCCACCACATTTCCTTTACACCTCAGCTGAGTAGGGCACACATAAAATTTCAATTGGTGCAAAATGGCAGTCACATGGCATGATACATGAAGAATCTGATTCAATAGATTTTAGATGAATATTTCACATTTTTCCCATTTGATTACCCAGAGAAATTAATAGATTTAAGCTTTTGTGATTTCTGATTGTTATGCTTTTTCAAAAATATGGATTTATCAAGGATGCATTATTAAGGGAGCATACTTATAAGCAATCAGTATCCTGATGTCTTCCTAATTCTTATTGATTTGTTGCATATGGGAATGGATAATGCATACTTTTAGCATATCATTATATATAAGTATAAATAATATGTTATTCGTTACATTGCGTCTCTTTTTGATTCATTACAGAATCTATAAATGGAAATTTTCACTTTTTTTTGACAGAAACCTTGATTGCATGATTTGCATTGCACATACTTAAAGTTTTCTTCCAATCTATTCAGTAGAATAATTCAGAAGAGTTAAAAGACTCTGAATACCATCAGTTTAATTTTAACCATCATGTGTAAGTTTAGATTATCTAGATTAAGATTCTCTCAAATTTTAAAATATCTGGAATAGCTATAAATAAAACCCTTTAATTTTTAAAATAAATGGAATGTTTAATTACAAAATACATTAAAAATTAGCTGATAGTTCTAAAGATAATTTTGTCTCACAAACTTATTTCATGTATTAATTATAATATATTTAATCATATACTATGAACAAAATATTAATTATATAAAAATTATAGCAACAACAAACATAATATACAATATTCTGTGTAAATCCTTTATATTTTAAATTTGAAAATACCTTGAAAGAACATTTGAAGGTACAGATAGGTCTACTGAATACCTGAATATTATTAATTTTGTGTTGTGTTAGTTATTTTGAGTTATCAAATTTTGACACAATGATACCATTTGGATAAGTTATTAGATTTTTAAAACATACAATTTAAATTTTTAAGCTAACAAATTAAGTTTTAATTGTGGCCATAGTTTTTATAAAACTAAGAAAATAACTTTTACAGACAAAATACTCACCTTATATGTTCCCAATCAATTCCTTTAAAGAAAGGATGTTGCTTTATTTCTTCAACTCCCCCACCAGCTCCCATCCTTTTATCAGACTCACAACAAAACCTTTGAATTAATTCTCTGGCTTCATTTGATATAGGAACTTCAGGTGGAAAGATCAATGTTTCTCTCCAATTCATAACTTTTCTATAGGTTTCTTGAGGAGTTTCAGAACAAA
The DNA here is from genome assembly GCA_026290005.1 of Latrodectus geometricus. NCBI lineage: Eukaryota > Metazoa > Arthropoda > Arachnida > Araneae > Theridiidae > Latrodectus > Latrodectus geometricus. The sequence goes on along the minus strand of JAPDSC010092239.1, from coordinate 21,053 downwards.
ATGGAGGATAGCCTTTCAGACACAATGAAAAAAATTAATTAATTACATAACAGTAATTAATAAATGAAACAATATATTTGTAGTAATAATTCAACAAATAACAAAAAAGAATAATTTTAAAAATTAACAAAAAATTTCCTAATTTTATTATTTGCTTTACAAATCTAAAACATTTAAAATCAAATTTTAAAACTTTTGCTAACCCTCCTGCAGTTTTTTTTATATATCTTAGAGAAATTATACATATGATGCTATGACTATTTTAGCATACATTAATTTCAAAAAGCCTTTATTACATTTTAAAATAAATATTTGAATTTCAAAAATATATACTGTTGCAACAGAAAATATGTCATTAAAAAAATTTCTCTCAGCACTAATACCAAATACAAACTTTTATAAAACAAATATAAAAATTTTGATAACATCAGTTAACAGAAAAATTTTCAAATACAAAAATTAGCTACAATATGAAAAGTAGAAATGTTAGGATTTAATTAAGTGTAAGTTAAATTAAAAGAATAAGATGCTAATTTTCAACTTAAATTACACAATAACATTTTTTTTTTATAAAAAGTAAGAATATTTTTAAAACCAGCAATATTACTTTGATACTTAAAAAAATTCATTAATTTGTTGAAACAAATAATTAAAAACTTATTCCTAAGAAATTTCAAAACTGTAAACTTTAATTTTAAACTACAACATAAGCTGAATTAAGTTATCATATTCAACCAAACTTCAGTAAAATATTTCAAGAAACAAAAGCTTAAAATGCTTTATAATTAAAAGAAAATAAGTAAAAGCCCAACTTTACTAAGCACTAAAAATGATTCACTATTAATTATTCAGCTTACCCATTAGCATCTCATACATAATAACACCAAGAGACCACCAATCACAAGAACTATTGTACCCTGTTTGCATAAAAACTTCAGGAGCAATATAGTCAGGAGTCCCAACAGTAGAATAAGCCTAAAGGAGTAATATTATACAAATATGTAAAAAAAAATGAAACAAAAAACCTTTTAATCAATAACAGAAACAATTTTATTACCAGCTGCCGTCTATTTTTCTTCCAACTCTCAGCTCTTCGTTTTGAATCCATTGGGTTGCTAGCTGAATAATGCAAAAAGTAATGTTAACAAAAAAGAAAACTATTAAAAGTACCACAACTCTCACATTTAGTTATTTATATTTGTATCAAGTTATTATTATTTTTATCAAGTTCATTTATTTGATTTTAATTTAACTTTTACAGCTTCTGATTAATTTGCCACAAACAAAAACAACATTTATGAGGCACAACAACACAATAAGAATATGTGTACAATAAAGAAAAGGTAATGCGCAAATTATCATTCCATTATATGTTTAATTATTGTTTTGAATAACCAGCATATATAAAATAAGTATTAAATTGACATCTTTGTTAACATATTTTCAATTTTTGCATCAAAATTTTAACTTAATAAGAAAAATTTTCAATTATTAAAACTTATATAAACATTCATTAAAATGTATTGATAAAATTGATTTAACACATAATAACCATTTACTTATAAAATAACAATGAACATTTTCAAAAAGCTGATATAATTAAACACACACAAATAAAATTTTAAAAAGCAAACTAAAATATTTGAATAACAAAAAGTTATTGCTTATTAGTGGTGAATATCAGTTTTAAAATAATCAGAATACTGACAAAAAGTCAGTTTTTATAGACTGTGTTTATAACAAAATGGTATAATTTAGATTTTGTATACATTTTTCCGAAGCAAAATGAAAACCTGAAGTTGATCTTCACGTCTGCAAATATATGGGTTTGAAAACGACAATAAAGCATAGGTTCCCATAGGAATTTCTAACAAGAAGACAATACTGTCCTCAAAACTAATTAATAAATTTATTTGTTGTAACAGATTAGTGGAATATTGTCAAAACTATATCGTGACATTTTAATTATTTTAATTGTTAAATTAAACACATGTACATACATGTGTGTGAATTTGTTACTTATTCAATTCTTTGCTTATTTATAATCTTGATGTAACTTCACCTTTTGAAATTAAAAAATTATCTTTTAATTTAAAGAAATATAATAAGATTGCAATTCATGAAAATTTAACAAAATTGGAAGGGATTAAATTATGAGCAGTTTTATGATTTATGATTGTCATCCTTAAAGCAGACATGCATTATTAATAAATGCTTTCTATATTGCTATTTTGAACATTTAAAAACATTTTCGTTGTGCTGAATTGGCAAGTTAATCAAATATCTTTAAAAAAAATCATCTAAAAATTATAATGAATTAAAAAAGCAGATTACTTGTAAACTAAAACTTGTGGTCTAGTAAAAGAGAAATTTTATTCAAAACTATAAATTTTTTAAATAAATGTTTTATTATGTATAATTAAAGATAATATTTAGAAAACTGCATTTATGCTATCAATATTAATAATTTTGAGATTGAAATTAACCAAATTTTTTAAGTAAATTATTTGGCATAGCATTGTAGTTAGCCAAACAGTAGTAAGATTTATTTCTGTAAATATGACATAATTCAAATAACAATAGGGCTCTAATTGGAAAAGCTTATAAGGAATATGTTAATTTCAATTTATATATTAATAAATGCATAGGAAAATTTTTAAGAACTTTCAAACAGTAATTCAGTAAAAATAGATAATACAATTTATTATTTATCTATTTTTTATTAATTCATTACAACTTGTATCAGAATCTTCAAAAAATAAAGATAGTTAGCTAGCAAAGTATTTTTACTGTTAAATGTTAAGATTCTTGACATAAATCAGCAGGTGTTCAAGCATATTAATGATCTATTGTGTTGTTCGGAAAGTCATTTCGTTTTTTTGGGGGGAACATGAAAGACAATTTTCGTATAATGAATAAATATTTTATTAAATTAAATATTGGCCATTCTGGTCCAACACCTTTTGCCATCTTTCTGGCAGTAACATAATTCCTCTCTCATAAAAGTTTTGGTCCTTGCTGGCAAAAAACTGGTTCAGGTGGTTTTTGACATCTTCATTTGAGGTAAAGGTTTTGCCATCCAAAAAATTTTGCAGGGACCGGAACAAATAGTAGTCAGAAGGCGCCAGATCTGGAGAATATGGTGGATGTTGCAGTATGTCCCATTCAAGCTGTAAACGTTTTTGGCGAGTGACCAAACTTGTGTGAGATCTCGCATTATCCTAGTGGAACACTACACCCTTCCTGTTGATTAATTCGGGCCTCTTCTCTTTAAGTGAATCATTCAATTTGTCCAGCTGATGACAATAGACTTCTGAATTAATCGTTGTATTGTCCAGCAAAAGCTAAAAAAAACGATTCCTTTGACATCCCACCAAACGGAGAGCATCACCTTTTTTTGGTGAATGTTGGCTTTTGACACGCTTTGAGCCGGTTCATCTTTTCTGCTCCATGACCTCTTGCGTTTAACATTGTTGTATACAACCCATTTTTCGTCCCCAGTAATAATCCGCTTCAAAAATGGATCATTTTCTTGACGTTTGAGGAGCGAATCACACGCGTCAACGCGACGACACAAATTTCGCTCCGTAAGGACATGGGGCACCCACACATCGAGCTTCGAGGTTAAGCCCATGCCTTTCAAATGGCCATAAACAGTCGAATTCGACAAATTTAATCTCTCACCGATCTCTCGTGTGGTTATTCGCTGATTTGCATCAACTAATGCCTTTATCGCATCTTTGTCAGCTTCGACCGGCCTTCCAGACCGTGGGGCATCTCCGACATCAAAATTGCCGGATCGAAATTTTGCAAACCAGTTCTGGCACTGGCGTACTGTTAACACACCTTCTCCATACACATCCGTCAATTTTTTTCTCACTTGGACTTTATTGCTCTCCATATTTAAAAGGGCACCAACCAAAAACTACTGCGTAGAATTAATAGAACTTTTTCACACACAAGCCTTGCAATATCAACTCTCAAGACATATAATGGTTATGCGGCTTAAGTGTGAAGTTGGTTTCGAAAAAACGTAATTAAGTCCTCTGACGGGAAAAATCGAAATTACTTTCCGAACAACCCAATAAAAAGAAATCATAAGACAGGTTCATAACAATCTTTTACTTTAGATAATCCTATTTTTAAGAAATTTATCCATAAAAAATAAAGTCTTATAATGATTTTTCAATCATATAGTTTTGCTATAAATGCTTTACTATTATCAAAATGGAGAAGTGCATTTCTAAAATAAACTCCTTAATTAAAATTAAAAGAATATTATCATTTAAAGTCACTGCGTTGTCAATTAAAGAAATAAAATTTCTCTATTAGTCATACCATCATCCTGAACAATGGAAAATACTTTAAGGATTAACTCATGGTAAATAAATTTCATAAAATGGAATCTTCCAATACAAAGCCACAATTGGAAAGCTTTTTTTTAAAGAATTTTCAATAGTAACAAAAAAACAGACATTTTCACAAATGTAAGCAATCTTATTCTAATAAACTATTTTATGGATAAAAATAAGAAAAACAGACAGGTAATTTTAAGATGTGAGTTAAAGTTAAAAGAGAGTAAAAAAAATGACTATCTAAATTTTCAGATATTTGTATTCATAACTTACAATAATAAAATTTATTACATTCTGCAAAAATAAAGTTAAATTAATAAATAGAATTTGTATTATAAATATTTCCACTGTAAAACTAATTTTTGGCAGTTATTTTAATTTTATTTAAACATTTAAAAGAGTTATGTGCACTTAAAATAGCAATATATGTGTTATTTCCTAATAAAAATTAGTCCTACTCTTTTTACAACAAAACAAAATCAGCTGAACATTATTGTAGCAATTTTATGAATAAAAATGAAATATTGAAACCTTCTTATTAATAAAACATGTATGAATCTCATAGATAAATGTAAATTTAAAAAAGTTGTTAAAAGCATGGAAAAAATATGTAATTAAATTTGTTCATTAAAATTATGAGTTTAATGCAGATTTCATATTTATTTTCTAATTTCACTCTCATAAGAGTATTTTTGAACTAAATATAAAATATAATAAAAATATGTGCATCAATATTTTTAAGGTGCAATAATTAAAAAATTATTCCTAAAGTTTATTTAATTGCAATAAATATAGATGAATATATGTAGAATAGTATGTAGAATTTTCATTTTAAAATCATAAAACTCATAAATAACTCAAGAAAAAATTAAATTGAAAAAAATAAAAATTAATAAATATTAATTCCAAATTTTGCTTGCAGTGCTTTTTGAATCTAGATGCAATAAGATGAGCAATAGTGAAGGCAAATGCTTTGGAAAGAAAACTTATAAATCAGATATAAACATGTTAAGAAATGTTAATTGATTAGAAAATTATTTTAAATGTGCAATTTTATTATGACTCTTGAACAAATTGAAGCATAAGAAAATATAAGACTGATAATTTGACATAATTAAGTTTTAGCATTTAGAGAAAAAGCCATGGAAATAAGGAAATGTAATTTATTATTAATTAACATGAAGCAATAACTTTTTTTATATTAGATTATTGATGCAGTCAAACTAAAAGCCATGCATTACATTCATGAGATAATATAGGATAGCAAAATTTATTAAACAAAATAGAAAACTAATGGAATTAATAAAAATCATAAAATTAAAATGCAAATAAAACAATAATTACCATTTCTGTCAAAATACATACTAAAGTCACTGGGCTTTGCTTGAGAAAGATCTCTGTAGAATTCAGTTCTGTGAGACTTCTTTAGCCCAGTACATAAACCAAAGTCTGATAATTTTATATGACCCTGAAATGTCAAGGTATAAAGTTTACATTTAAAAGCTCTTCACAAGAGAAACTGAATATTTCTCGTCTTCACTTCATTTCAAAATCTTGACTTTAGTAAAATTAGTATTTCTTTTAGCTTTATCTGATAATCTTTTAATGATTGCGAACATATTAAAATATATTTGAAAATTATTCTCTTATTTGACAATAGAATTTAGTTCTTTTCATTAATAGTTTGGATTCTTTTCTGTGCAACACTTAACACTACTTTATTCTAATTTGCATTCTTGTTTCATACCAAGCATGTCGAATTTAAAGTCTCCATAAAGTATGCCAAAAGAAATCTCAATTTATAACATTCTACTTCCTTCACTATTACATTTTGTAAAATAAAAATTTTATAGCATACAATTTGTTATTTTTATTAAGCTGTTCAATCTCTTTGATTAAAATTACTGTCTCAATAATATGATATTACCATACATCACTCTAGTATTTGATTCAATTTCTTAAAAATAAAAGAAACAGATCTTTCCTTTTTGCTTACACTAATCAAACAATGGAAACTTTGAGAACTTGTGCTAAAATATACCCATTGAGGCTTTATATAAATGTAATTCAGTAAAATGTAAGTTAGGTTGTCTAAATTACATTTCATATAAATGTGATTCAGATGATTTATATAAATAAAATAACTGTTTCCAGAGTTCATTTATTTTATTATTCACATTTTAAAAATTCATTAAAAGCTGAACATTGTTTGTAAGTCACAAGTCTGGCATGCCTGTTCTGCCTTTAATAAATGTGTTGACTTTATCAATATTCAAATATTTAATTGAGTTTAATTAACTGAGTTTTGATTTGAATTATTTGAGTTTTGACTTTATCAACAATTTGAAAATTTAAATTATTACAAAAACATAATTTGCAGAATTTTTTAAGAGCAGCAAAAATAATTCAGCATAATTGATGCATCATTTCTGTAAATCATAATTAAAAATAAAATTTTAAAAATATATTAAAAATAGAAAATAAAATATTATATTTTACTCAAAACATATTCATTTTAAATTTTAACATATTTATTTTAAAAAATTAAAATAAGAAATTCCACAACTATTTCCAAAATTCGAGGATAGAAAAGCTCTTGAATCAAAATTATTAATGCCTATTAACAGCATAACTGTAACATTCGAAAAACTTAACATGAATTAAAAAATTATAATATTTTACAAGAAAAATATCATAATTAGATTTTAAAATAAATTACGAAACCGCAAGACATTTTCTTACTTTGGCATCCAAAAGCAAATTATCAGGTTTTATATCTCTATGAATGAAACCAAGTTTATGAATAGAGTCAATGGCCAATGCAGTTTCTGCAATGTAGAACTGTGTGCAATCCTCAGAGAGAGTGTCCTTTTTCATAAGCAAAGTCATTAAGTCACCTATAAACAATTTAAAGGTTTTTCACTTACATACTTTAGAAGAGCAAAATTATTAACATTTGCACTACATAAATAATTTGAACTAATGATAATTCTAAAAATATTATTCACATAATTTATGATTTTGAAGAGTCAAGCACTATTTGTGATCAAGATATAAAAAATATCTGATGAGTATAATATAATGCTAACTCACATAGTCAGCATAATTTATAAATGATAAAATCAAAATGTCATGATGATCCAAGCAAAGCATCCAGCTTGAAATTAAGTAATAAAGAATAATATAAATTTAAAAAAGAATAATATAAATTTATAATAGTAATAGTATAAAAATTTATAATTATAATAGTAATAATATAATAGTAATATAAATTTATAAAAGAAAGGGATATTAAAAACAATTGTGAATTTCGTTTCCAATTTTAAACACTTAAAGATATAAAACTTTATATTTTTTTTTCATTAAATATAAGATTAAGAATATTAATTTAAGAATACTTTTTTCATTATATATTCTTTTTAGAAATTCTTGATTTTAAAGTTTTGCTACAATAAGAATTTATTGTTGACTAATTGTAAACCCGATAAAACAATGATTTAAAATATTAAAACTACAATAGAATCATATTTATATTGAAAACAATAGTTATCCTAATAATAGAAATAAATAATAAGAAACTATAGTTGTTCCACTAAGATAAAACAAGTATACAATTTTTAGAGAAAAATATTGCATTAAAGAATAGGAAAATAACACATGATTGCGTAAAAAATGGATTTTAAAAAAAGAGAAAGAGATGAGGTAGTAGGTAGTGGAAGGTGCTTATGCACTATAGCATAGAATTTGAACTGTAGAATGACTTTTAATAGCAAAAATTCTAAAAACTCTTCTTTCATTTCTTTTCAAGAAAATCTCTTTTATTAAAAACAAAAGTTTACTGTGCAAATAGAAATGAATTGAATTCCCCTATGCAAACAAAAATTTAATTTTAACTTGAAAAAAAGTTTAGTTTAAACTTTCATTTATTAAATTCACATCTTTTCTCAATAAACAGATTACCATGATTATAAAAAAGGGAGGGGAGGGCTAAGTGTATGATGCCTGTTAACATAGAACTGTTTCAGAGAGCCTGTTGTTGGCCCTTTCAATAAGTATTAACTAAACTTATTACTCTTTCTTTGCTATTAGTTTTCAGATTTAAAATAATCCTTTCCTTACAGGGTTTTCATTACATATATTTTCTTATGCATTCTTTATGTAATATAATGGCCAAAGTAATTAAAACATTGAACTGTAAGAAAATAATTTTTGCAACATATCCTATTTCTGATTTCATCAACTATACATTTAGCTATTAATTAAAAGAGAAATTAAAATAAGTAGTCAAATATAAGATATGAAGCTGTAAATAAAATTATGATATTGTTTTAAAAAAACCCACAAGAAAATTTAACCTTTAAAAAGTTGGCACAGCTACAATATTCTTTACCTTACAAATATATACTCTAAATTCCTTTTCTAGGAAGCATATACAATACTGAACACACTGTAAAAATTGCAGGCATTTATTTATGATTCTTTATTAGCAAAAGCTTTCATTCATATAAATATGGCTAAAGCTTCAAAGAAAAAACTTGTTAAATTAATAAAACAAAACCTGATTTTCTTTTTTTTTCAATATTAAAAAGAAATAATAAAATTATTAATTTCCAGTACACTTTCAGTACATTTAAATATTCCATTTTTAAGCAGTTGGAAATAAAAAAAATGTAAGAGAAAAAAAATCTTTACCTCCAGGTAAAAACTCCATGATTAAATATAAATTCATTGCGTCTTGAAAACTATAATACATTTTTACAACCCACTGGTGATCAGCTTCAACTAATACATCTCTTTCAGCTCTAACATGAGCAACCTAAGATTAAAATATTTAAAATAATCTTAATTTGAAAACATACACTTCTTTACAAGAAAAAAATTTATATATATATATACACATACACAATGAGAATCATGAAAAGGAAATAAATATGAAAAAAATTTATGATACAGATATTTAAAAACTCTAATAGAAAATAAAAATAGTACCAATAAATTATAAGTATCAATAAAAATGTAAAAAATATTTATTATTTCAATCACAAACTAAAGCACAATTATCTGTTAATTTGCATTTATAACATTTAATTTATTAAAACATAATATAAAATACATATAAATTTAACATTAAGTAAAATATTAAATAGCTTAAAAAAAGTTATGCAAATAATTTTAAAAAATGCAATACCTGGTTAAAACATGTATTTTATACATAATGTTACATATACTTAGGTATTGAAAAAAGGCAAACAGATTTCTGTGCAATTTAATCCTAATTATTTCTGGTAAATTTAAAATTGTGCTGTTAAAAAACACTAAGTGTAAATCATTGAAATTAAGATACAGTTAAAATATGATGCATTCTCTATGAGACATTACACATGTCACAAATTGGAGCACTGTGAGATGATAAATGCTTGTGTGTAAATCGAACATGTTCAATGTAAAGATGTGCAAACTTTACATCAACTTCAAATTAGCATAACTAGAAGTAGAAGAATTAGGGAGGATATATAATTTATTTGTCTGAAGTACGAAGTCCTGCGCCAGTAGGAGAAAATAAAGTCTTAGATCATTAATAATACTAAATTGAGAAAAACATTTCTAAGAAAATCATTTCAAACTGTTCGTTACAATAAAGTTCAAAGACAATATGCCACACAAAAAAAAGATAACATAAAACGCAAAATTATAAGCAAACTTTTAGCAAGAGCATTATTGTCAAATATACAATACTTAAATGAACAATAAGCTGATGAGGAAATAAAATACACTTTCAATTACAATTCATGCATTCACTTTAGAAATATGACAGTAAATAGTTTATTTTACTGAGAATTGTTGGTAGCTTTATAAGATATAAATAAATTGCAAGATAAAGGACCAAAACTTACATTTAACTATGAGACAGAGTAAATTTCTTAGCATTTTATTAAAGAAAAATATTGGATAGGAGATAAGAATTGAGAAAATATTAATAACTAAGAGATAAAGAACATTCTGCCACAATTGATAATATGGATACCATAATTGTTATTTAAATTTAGAATTACAATAATTAAACTAATCAAAATACTTAAGTCACTACATTTTGTAAAAATTAAAAATATAATGAATCAGAAGCTGTATTTTAAACTTTTGATAGCTATGCAGCACTACACTTCCAGATTTCCAGTCCAAACACACTAAGAAATGCTATTGTGCTCTCATTTCAGTATCAGTCTAAGCACTACATGGCATTTGTGTGAGAAAACAGATATTAAAAAATGTTTCGTATAATTTCTCATGTTTTTTATTATTTTTTTTTTCATTTACCACTGATATCTTTATTAATTGTCTTAAATTGTTTTTTCGTTATTTCTTGATCTGTAAAATGTTAAAAGAAATATGTAAATTGATGTAAAATTGTAAAAATTATAAAATTTTCAGTAAAAACACTTTTTTTTTTTTTGAAATATTCAAATTATCTATAGCACTTTTGGAATGTATGAGGATTTTGATGGATAGTTGTCAAATGGTTAATAATGATATGATCAAATATTACACATCAAATAATACAAAAAGTAAGAGCCTTAATTTTCCATGCAGAAACAAAAAAAGTTACCTGCTCTTTTTCTAACATGTCTGCTTTACGTAGAATTTTCATTGCATAAACATGTCCAGTGTCTTTTTTCTGTACCAATCTAACTTCACCAAATGCTCCTCTGCCAATTACCTTTAATGGCTCAAAATCTTCAACACCTAATCTTGATCGCTTCAAACGCAAAAATTCAGTTTCTTTTAAAGCATGTTGGGTTCTTTTTTCTTGTTTCTAAACAATATATATAATTAAACATTAATAACATCTATGAAAACAAATTATAAATCTAAATAAGTATATTATATAATTTTTAAATCATTTATGGAACTTTCTTTAATAAAACTCCACTAATTAGGAATTCTCTATTATAAATCTTTATTAATTCAACATATTAATTTATACAAAAGGTTTTTCTGATTTAAACATCCTAAAAACATAATGCATGAAGCAATAAAACAGATTCATATTTTTTTGATCTCATTAATTAAAACCTATCTGGATTTTTTAAGTGAAAATCTATGAGGCTACAAAATCCTTTTTCATTAACTTCAATGAATGAGCTCAAACATTAATTATTTAATTTTTAATAATCAATTTCTACATTCATATAAATTTACTTTTAAACTGGTAAAATAAGCATCTATTTCTACAAATTTAGCAAGAAATAAAACTAAAACAATCATTTCAATATATCTATAATTTTTATAGTTTAAAATAAGCAGGCTATACCTGTTCCTCAGTAAGACCTTCTTCTTTCATAGTTTCTTCTAATTTTTCATGCCTATCATGAAAGTCAATAATTAGTAAATAAATGTTTTGTACATAACATGAAGTAAATAACTGAATATTAAATAAAATATTAAACCTTGATTTTCTTTCAATGTGTTGTGCAATTAAATTGGAATAATAATTCTCAAGATGAACTTTCGCTTTAATAGCCTTATCCAATGTATGGCCACTAAACTGTATTTGTTCCCCTTCTGTCGCAGCCATATCCATTGACTATGCTTTATCTGAAAAATTACAAATTTATTAAATTTAATGTAAAACATGAAAATGGATTTAAAAAATTAACATAATTCATAATTATAGTTACAATACACAAAATAAGCCTGCATGATTGATTTTATAAATCAGTTATACATTTAAATTCTCATTATTAACATTTTCTAAAATATTTTTAACATATTTACACAGAAACAAATTAATTAATATTTTAAAACCAATATTTTTTGTATTTATAATATATTGAAACTAAATCATGCAACATGGGTTACAATTAATGTACAATTTCAGAAAATCAATACTATATAGAATTTTACAGTATTATGATAAATCAATCACATCTTCATAGTAAATATTACCTGTATCTAATTTATTTTTAAAAGCAATTTGAAATTAGTATGTAATTTTAGGAAACTTAAGAAAAGTCAAGTTTTTTATAAATAATTAAAATTTTCTGTTGCATTGAACAGATATGGTACAGAAAACTTTTAAGAAAATCACGTTTTATCAAACTCAAATCTGTTTTAATATCATTTATATACTAGATTACATATTGCACCCTTTGTATCTGTTTCACTATGTATAAAGTTATGGAATAACTTTAATACATAGTGAAACATATGCAACAATAAATTTTTATCACCCATAGAAAAACATTTATCTATAATTTTTATAATCCTTACAGAATATAACTTGACTAATATTTTTTTTAAATTTCTACTACTTTAACACACAAAATATTAAATATATGTTAACAATTCTTAATCAGTATTTTCAAGTCTGCAATTTAATGCTCACCAACAACATTTGTTTACATTTAATCAAATCCTATTGTTCTAGCCTATCTCCAAGAGGTTTGAAGGAGTGATATCAAATCAAGAAATCCATTGACGGAAAGAAAATCGATGACAAGTTGGTGGGATCAAAGAATTATTTCTATTATCTTATCTAACTATATTTTCAATGGTTTCTTAATATCCATCATAACATTGACAACACTTTCCTTCTATGTGCGTGTAACTATTATTTGATATATGTTAAAAAAAATGTTAACTTCTTCAATATAGGTTAAATTGCGGTTTAGGTCCCTTTCCTCGCCAACTCGTGAATTTGAAGCATTTTTATGGCATGCTCATTAATAACTCTTTTGTTTTAGCCTTTTCAGTAATTGATAATTAAGTTTCAGTTTGAAATAGTGGTATCATTTTCGCCATGGCATCCGTGTTTTTGAAAGTGCGCCAAGCAGGGGACCTAAAGCACATTTTCACCTCAATATATGACAAAAATGAACTTTGTAAAACAGGTTTTTTTGTCCCAAGTTTGGTGAACTTTCTTCTTCAAGTTTGTGAATCGTTTCATAAAAGAATTTGCCTTGTTTAAGAGAACTAAATAGCTTTTAGAAATACATATGTATATGAAAATATTTAAAACACACCACTTATTTTATTCACATACATTCATATATGAAATATAAGAAATCACTCGTCAATATATTAAATGACAGTCAATTCCTCATTTTTTCATGTAACAAGTTACCTTTTAGGAATATTTTTTCTATTACTTAAATGTATCACAAAGATTTTTTTTTTTTTTTTTGTAATAACCAAAGCTGTTGCTAATCAAAATTATTTACTTCATACTATTTAATATATTAGATAGCTTTCATTCAATTTATTGCCTTTGATTAAAATTCCAATCAGATTTTATTTAAAGTGAACACAAAATTTCATATTTTCCATATGCTAATAACAACAATATGGATAGTTCTATTATTTGTCAAAAAAAATTAACCTAAAATAAAATTACTGTTTCACATTTTTAATGAATTTAAAGCTTTTTTATCACAAATAGCAAAATATAAAAAGTTATCAGATTTTTTATAAGGGGAATGAATATAACAAGTATTAATTTTTTCAAATTAAAACTAAAACATATTTAAAATCACAGCAAATTAAAGTCCAAAGAAATAATTCAAAATTATAACTTATGCGCCAACGAAATAACAATTGAGCTGACCTTAGGTAAAGTATTTGGAGTTAATAACATAATTTGAAATATTGCAGTAAAAATTAATCGTACAATGGCCAACACATAAATTTGCTATTACGCAAATAGAATTTTACTTCCTTAAAAAAATAAAGCATTTACAATAATGAACAATAATATATTATTTATTAGCAACTTCATAAAAATTATATCATTAAATAGCAAATACACAAAAATCTAACCGACTAAATACTGAACTATAATTTAAATTGAAATGAAAAATGTAAAAGTGCACAACAAAGCAAATAATTATGAGCAAATCAATGTGATGTTTTCCGAATTTTAATAGCAATTCTTTCATAAAGTGGTGAAATCCACTGACACATGCAATAAATCTAAATTAAATACTACGACACACAATGAAAACAATGCGACAAGGTTAACTTCCATATAAGAAGTCTTAATTATCTAGAATATGAATATCTTTGCTCATCACGAACATCTTCATAGATAAACTTCACTTACATTTTTCTTAGCTCAAGTGGAATTTATAGCAGACAATATTTTCTAAATAAGGCATAACACTTAACCTCTCTACGTTTACTTCTAATGAAAACAATAACCATTCCTAATCCAGATAAAATGAAGCTATAATGCCATCGCAAAGAAATACGAAAACAAAACTCTGAATAAAGGTCACTGAAATGATCTCGAAACTCCATTGTTACAGAGGTCGAATATAAATATTTTAATAAAATATTTTTATTATATTAATATTTTAAGAATTTTTTAAAATTTACATAGAGATCTGTTTCTTTTACATTACGAAGAAAATGAAATTTCTTTCTGCATTTGTTTCTTTAATAAATACATAATTAGTACGAAATCATTTATAACGTAGCACTAAAAATTACACTTTACATTATAAATACCTATACAATTAAAAATATAAAAGGGTTATTAGTATAACTAATCGTAACATAATCAGTGATAATAAAACTATATCATTGGATCCAGTAATAATAGTATCGAAAACATATTACACTGTACTTTTCGAAAAGTTTATTACATACTTAAAAACATTGTTATCACTGAAAAACAAATTATTTGCTTATTTTTATGCATTCGTTTTCGTATATTTCTGAAACCTAAAAAAAAGTTACACAAACTTCACAAAATTATTTTTTAGAAATTAAGACTCAATGGCCTCTAATTTTTTTTTTTTTTTTTCCTCTGAAAACTTTTTTTTTCTAATTAAAAAGTGCTGAAAATTACAAAAAAACAGATTAGGTTTTTTTCTCTTTATAGTATTTGTTGTGTATAATGTTAATAAATATACAGATTCTGAGCTGATAAGATCTTCACAAAACCTGCTCTAAGATCCTACACCCATCTACTCTGCGTTAGACAACAGGGAATAAATTAAAAATGAATTGTATCTGTAAAATATGATTAACTGCTAACTAAACAAAATTAGAGCATTTCTTGGGACTTTATTATTAGAGCTTCTGTTTATCTTATAAACTTAAGCTGTCTCATTTTATTTTCAGTGCCCCATTGATATAATTTGAAATAGAAGACCATGGGGATTTATAAATCATTTTACATCTCTTAAAGTCAATTGCATCTCGTTCAGCAACATTATGCGAAAAAAATTAAATACATTAATATTTAGTGTAAACAAATAAATAATTCAAATTAACTAATAAAATCACTACTGGTTTAACTCAATTTTGCTTTCATTTGCTTACCTATTATACCGAAGTTCATACCTGAAACTGCCAGTTAGGCACTGACTACATCATTCGACCGTAATTCGAAAATTCCAAGAGGCTGGCGTTACATATTTTTTGTAGCTTTTTATAATCAGCAAAAATCTAAACAAAAAGAAAATAAAAAGTCCGAAGTTCAAAATTTAGTTAACTTAGTAACTAATTAATAAAATTGGTACAATATCTTATTTTTTTAAAAAGAATTAAATTACAAAATGTCTTCTAAATCTCTATTACAGGAATTAAAAAGTTCAGTCAAAGACTATCCTGACTTTCCAAAGAAAGGGATAATTTTTAGGTATTATTTTAACTGAAATTGTGTATTTAATTCTGATAAGAAGATGAAACTATCTGTGACTATAATATAGTGCTTCTAATGTTTAAAATTATTAACTATCACTTGTTGCTTAGCTTCACAATTCAACAATTTTATGTTAGAAATAATATTCACAAAATTATTTTTAATTAACTAGCACTTTTAATGATAATTTATAAATATCAAAGTTTATTCATTATTTTTTAACTATGCTAAAAGATTAAAAAGGAAAATGTTGATGACAAAAAAGAAATCTAATATTGAAGTCACTAATTGTATGTGTTGGAGAAATTAATTGAATGATAATTTAGTCTTACTTAAGGTAATTTGTAATCCATCAATTCTTTAGCTTTTTATCGTTTAAATTTAATAAATCAAAAGAATCAAGATTGTGATACTAACTTCTGATGCTTGGAGAAGAATAAAATATTAATAAATTTTTATTTGTAAACACCATTTATTTGGTGTCAATAACAAATAAAAGTTGTCTGCTTATAACCTGTTTGGTCTTATCTTGGTAATAAAAAAAAAACTAAATTGTAAAATTATAGTAACTCAATAATGTAGTCAAGGTTTAAAAAACACTAAACTTGATGATGCTAAAGACATATTTCATTGTTTGAATATATTTATATAACTTACTTGGAATGAAATTAAGGTTGTTTTTCTATTTTGAAATTAGACTTATAAAAATTTATTTGCTGAAATCATCAAGAGATACACATTGATTGTAATATTACATTACCAGAGTAACACTGATAAGGTTAATTTGGAACTATTTTGATATACCCCCACCCCCAATTCGGAAATTTAGCGACTTTTTTTCCCTCACCAACCATAATACCTATTTTTGGCGACTTTTTTCACTTGCCAAGATGGTTTCTCGCTAAATACAAATAATTAATAAATAAAAAACTTAAAAAAAAAAAAAAAACTCAGAAAATGGTACAAAATACAAGAAAATACTAAATTTGGCAACAGCAAATACCTTAAAGCTGAAAAAACCTTAATTGGTAACACCAAAATAATAAACAGCAACCCTAAAAAGCCCGTAGAGAGTGCCAGATTTGGCGCATAATTTTTGGGAGGGTATATCGAAGTTGTTCCGTTAATTTTATTTGGAGGTTTATCATACAAAAAAGTGAAAATTTAAAATAACTTGAATTGAAACATTCTATTGTTAGCTTGATATTAAAGTCATTGATCCTCAAATATTGTTTATTACACTCAAACTACTGAAAATTATTTAGAAAAAAATAACAAACATTGACATGGTATTATTCATAATTAGTTATGGTTTAATTTAATTGGGTTGATTTGAAGAGATTTTTTACAAAATTAATTTTACTGAAATGCTTATCATAGATAACAACAATAAGACAATTGATAATAACAATGAAGAATTAAAAGCACTCACAGATTTAGGAATTTCTTCTTAATCACAAAAATAATTTCTTTAGTTAAGGCAGAAATTTTAGAATGAAGTTAATGTCAGTATGATATTGTTCCTAACCAATTAGATTCCTATTACATGTATCTTTGTATTTAAAGGCATTTTTAATTATACCTGAAATCTTATGCTACCTCATTAATATTAATTTGATGATTATAGTTTGGTTCTCATAATTGTTAAACTTTCATTGAAATTCTGATTTTTCATATATGTTATTCTTGGCTTTTTTACATTGTAAATATTTTGTTGTTTTATTTTTTGAATTTTGTGTCAATTATTGGGTATGTATTTAGCAGTATTTTTAATAGTAGTAAAGTTCTATACTTTCTTATAATGTGTGGAATATTGTTTCTATTTTTAGGTTTATAAAAGTACAAATGGTGTGAATCAATTGATTGTAATTACTCATTTTTACAAACTCTTGTACTCGTAAATAAGTTCTTGAAATCAAAAGTCTGTAAAATAAAAAAATAAGTTTTAAATCTTAAAACTAATTTTTTCGCAAACTCCTTTCACTTTGTAAATAATTTCCTATTTGAAACAATTATTCAGTATCCATTATATACGGTCAGTGTTTAATACACAAAATACAACAATTCTTATTTTCATTTTATTGATGAAAAATCAAGTAAAGTGATCTTATTTTTTTCTTTTTCAAAACTATATTTTTAGAGAAACATTTTTTTCTTAAAAAGTGTCTTGATCTTTTTAGATGTCCTTCTTTCAAGGCAGTCGCAACACTATTTCATTTTTTTTATTTAAAAGTTTTTTCATTCTCATTCATAATATTCTGAATCATTTAATCATTCAATATCTCTTACGTACAAATTACATCAAAATCTACATTCAAAGAGTTAAGAAGAGCAGGGGCAGCAATTGGTTTTTTAGTCGAAGTTCATGGCTGAATAATTTGTCTTCACTCAAGTCATCAGAAATTAATTACTTTCTTCAGTTCGTAATTTCTTTAATATAGTCTATATATGAAACTGACCTGGGTATTATTTTTACTGCAACATCATTCCGAACATGGATTGACAACTGCATTGCAATTAGAATGTCAATTTTATAAGACAAATCTATGTTATGATCACTCCTTGCAAAAGTGTTTTACAATATTTATATTTGAAGTTATTGATAGTACTTTAATACATAGGTATAAAATCAGAAAAATTCTACAGGAATTGTTTAATGAAATCCAGGATTTCAATATCTGCAATTAGTTTTCCACAATTCAAAAAATTTATATGATTCTCTAAAAAAAAATAATTTTTTTTTCCAACTGAGCAAGTTTCTCAACCATAAAATTATAAAAAAAAAATTTTTTTTTAATATAAAAAATAAACATGAAGAAAAATTGCCTAAAAATGAGTTTGTAAAGAGATTTATAAAAGTTTTATTCCAAAAGGGGAATTATTAAATAATTGCATTTATAGGATCATGTTTGGGACTTGCCATTGATTATTAAAATTATGTTTTTGTGTTTATTATGTTTGTAAATTAGAAATTTTTAAAAATGTCTATTGTTTTTTTTTTTTTTTTTTTTTTTTTTTTGTAGAATGTAGTATCATTTTCTATACATTTTTCTACTTTGTAATTTATTTCATTCTTAATAAAGGACTTAAAGATAAATTGAATTTTATATGCAAATTAGATATTAATTTATTTAATTGTTCTTAACTACTTGTATTAAATATTTTTAAATTAAACTTATTCTCTTCTTAAAGTTTATTACCGTACTTAAAATTTTATCTCATACATCCAGTTATAAATAAAGGAAGATTGATTGAAAGCAATTTTTTTATCATTGATTTAAATCTATTTTTATTTCACATATACAATGATAAAGTAACTGAACACTTCCACCAACCCAAAGAAAATAATACTGATTGCAGTGTGTTGCATCTTCCCACTTATATTAGATATGGCACTATTAGCGTTGTGAATAAATGTAACTTTTGCTTTCTTTTTGTCTACACCTTCTGGGTCTTATGTTTGGATTTATCTAGTGAGAACCCAAAAATGTTTTGTTTTTACTTTTCATTTGCTCATAACAGCACAGATATCAACAACAAGCAGAAGGCATAGACAAAGGGTAAAAGTTTTTTGAGAATAAGAATTCCTTCAGTTGTTGAAAATTTTATTTAATTTCAGTTTCCTTAAAAATGGAAAGAAAATCATATTACCTTTTAAGATTATTTTAAGTCATTAAGGTTTTCAAACATATTAGCAAATATTATTTTATATAAAGTAAAAATATTTTTTAGATACTAAATTTCTAATTTTCCGTAACTGTGTATCTAAATTTAAATTTTAAGACAAATACATTTTTATAAATATATTCTTACTGAGAATTTTAAATATCTTAAATGAAGCTTTACTACTATTTTTAGTTTTATATATTAATTTATTATTAACAGTGACTCATTGATATAATGCTGTCTTTTATTCATAAAAAGCAAAATTTAATTCCTGATCATGTTTCATTTGATGATTCAAGAATTATTCAGTATCAGAATGTAATTGTAAGTAAATATGGTGGCTAGAGTTGAATTTTGATAATATTACTTTAGTTACAAAAATAGCTATTCTAAGATTTTACTAGCTTGATTCGTATTAGAAAAAATATGTTAGTTTTCTTTTAACTTTATACGTAAATTTTAAATTTTAGAAATTTATTTCCTTATCATTTATAAACAAATTTATTTTCAGGGATTTTCTACCAATTCTTCAAAACCCAAGCTTATTTGAAGGAATGCTTTTATCTTTTCAAAATTTTATACAACAAAATGTGCCTGACTTAAATTGCATTGCTGGTTTAGAATCACGAGGATTTTTAATTGGCCCTCCTTTAGCTCTCAGATTAAACGTTCCATTTATTCCAATACGCAAGCCAGGAAAATTGCCAGGAATTGTGAAAAAGGAATCTTATTCTCTAGAATATGGATCTGTAAGATATTTTCTTTAATTCACATACTAACATATTGAAAATTATAATTGTTTTTATAATGCTAACATTACTCAAAATTATTTGATTTATTGTTATTCGAATAAAATATATTGCTATTAAAATTTTTTAAATTTATTTTATTTTAACTAAATTTGTTTTTTATGTTCATAGTTTATTTAATAAAAAATACTATTATTAATAATAATTTAATTCAGCAAAATCTATTATTAGTTATTTTAATAAGTACAAAAAAAAAAAGCAATAATGTTTACACTACACTTATTGAAAAACTAAAAAAACATTTTGCATATGCTTCAACATACATATGATCTAAATTGTTAACTGAAATATTTTTTATATCATGTTATTAACAGTATAACATACTTTAGTGTTAAAGTATGTTATATTGTTAATAAAATGACACAAAGTAAAAATTTTTACATTATACTATGTAGGTTGCCTATTAAGTTTTTACAAATGAATGATAGAAGGCATTACTGAAATTTGTTCTCAGAATATTCTTAAAATTCACATTCTTTAATCTTGGAATCAGTAGCATCTTAGAAATCATCTACGGATTTTGTTTACAGTGAGTGTTCTTAAAGAAGCAAGTAAGTAAAAAACATGAAAATAACTTGT
>JAPDSC010092227.1:0-10500 GCA_026290005.1 Latrodectus geometricus | reverse complement strand
GCTAATTTAAAATGAAACTTTTACTGGGATTATAGTTTCTGGCTAGCATAAAATAAAATAAACTTGAAAAAAGCACAGAATGAAATAAAACTTATACTAGGATTTCAGTTTCTGGCTAACTAAAAAAAATTTTTATTTTGACATTTTTGTTGCAGCTTTTTTATTTATTTAAAACATAATTAAGGTTGATTTGAAATCCCTGTGTAAAGTTGCTTATTCAGCGATGCAACATTACAGGTAACATTCCGTTTCGAAACTTTTCTCGCTTCAATAAAAAAGTTTATAATACTCATTTTTAAACTGTCGTTTCCTCTTTTGACACGGCGTTAATTAAATTATTTTGTAAAAAGCACGGTATGTATTAAACGGTAGAACTTCATATTTTCGTTTAAAGTGAAATTTCGGCAAGAAAGATTATTTTAATTCGATGATTTTTCCTTTTTTTGATATGCTGCATGTAAAAATGATTCGTGCTTCAACAAAAAACATCCCCTAAGATTGTGAGATTGCCTAGATCGGGGTATGCATTTCCTCCACTTAGAATTGAACGTAAAACGATTAAAATGTAACGCAGCAAAGTTTCTCTATTCAGTTAGTTGTCTATAAAACATTTAAACACGATTATTTGACTAAAAATGTAAACATAAAATTAAATAAATTTAAAACTTACGCTTTATTTATTTTTAATGTTTCAAATATAAACAAGATTTCAGAAACAAAAATTGCAATCGCAAAAAATTTGATTTCAATTAATTGTGTTTGATCATTGATATGATTATCTTAACGCTTGGCATTTGATTATAAATACTTACCATCATATTTTCACAATAAGTGCACATAAATGTACCTTATTAAAGAATTTCACTGACTTTAAATTTTATCGAAATTAATATAGTAGTTGAAGTTAATGCTTTTACCAGTTCCTTTTTAGTGTTGGCGCGTAAATAAAACCTAACGGTGTCATTCGATAGTTACTCAAAAATATCATGATATTCGTTTTTAGCTACAGAGATCTTTTCAATGTGTAAATCTATACTAGTATGATTTAAAATAATCTTCTAATAACTGTAATAAACAGTCAAATTTTAAAAAAGGATTTATTATCATTTTCCAATAAGCTTCTGAAATGCATTAAAAATGAATTTCAGAAGCTTATTGGAAAGTTATTGGCATCTGTCGACCTTCAAAGAGTTCACCTGGACCCTGTTTCGATATTTATTGTATGTATCGTACCTCATGATTATGGAACATGTTTTAATGCGTCTAGATGTATCATACATGTCATAATTTATACATTTAAAAGATATAGGAAACATATTAGTGTGTAGTGAAACACACCTGGATCTTGATTCGATGTATATCGTATGTATCGTACCTCATTATTATGCAACATGTTTTGATGTGTCTAGATGTATTACACATATCACAATTTAGCCATTTAAAAGATATGTATTAGTGTATAGTGAAACATATCTGGACCCTGTTTCGATATATATCGTATGTATCGTACCTTATGGTTATGGAACATGTTTTGATGTGTCTAGATGTATCATACATGTCATAATTTAGGCATTTAAATGATATAAGGAGCGTATTAGTGTATTAGTATAGTGAAACATTATCTTAGTATCTAATTTATTGGGTTGTAAAATCTAAGGTTTGTAATTAATACATCAGAATATGAACTACTCGAGGAGATGAACGATGATAGTAAAAATTAGTTAAAGTAAGAAAAGAATGTTCTTAATAAACTGAGATAAAAAAAAAAAGACAGGAAAAATTCTTAAATATAATCTTCCTAATCGCAAGTAATATTTTTTTTTATTTCTAATGGCGGACACCCTTGAGCAAGTAAGTACATGAGCCCATTTCCTGCAACAAGGCCGGAATCTGCTACTCATTTTATCGTTACTCGGTGGGCACCTGTGAACCAAGTCACGGAGGTACGAGTAGAATTGCCTACGCCACACTACCACAAACCTTCTTATAGGGTGGGCCACATTCATCCATCATCTGAGGAAAGGACAAGAAACACAGAGAGAGAGAAAGAGAAAGTACATCTATGCCCGATCCGGGATTCGAACCCAGGTCCTCCCCATCCGTAGTTAGTTACGCTAACCACTAGACAGGTTGGGCGGCTTTCTACCATTTCCTAAATGAGTTAAAAAAAATAATAATATATAATAATGTGTGAACATTCAAAAACAAATTAATAATGAAATTAAATTGAAACAATAAGTTTTCAAAAGAATAATTTTTTAGCTTAATAGATTCTATTCTCTTTTCTATTTTTCCATATTTCATTCGAACCAATTGTTTTCATGAATTTTCGATTGTTTATCTAATTGTTCTTCAGTTCTACATTTTCTTAAATTTCTATTAACTCATTCAGTTCTTTACTTCCTCTTTAAATTTTTTGGTTGATTTAAAATATTTGAATTCACAGAAGAGTTAAGCTGTTTATTATCCATTATTCTTATTCAGTCAACTCCCCTTTTATTACCTGTTCCGTGTATAAACTAAAATTTTATTCTTTGACATCTTCCTTTTAAATTCAAACTATCTTGAAATTGGAATCCTTGTTATGCAAATACTACATGATAAATTTAAATATTTCTTTATTTTGTCCTCTGTTGTTTTTTTTTTTTTTTTTTTTTTTTTTTTTTTTTTTTTTTTTTTTTTTTACATTATACCTTACATTGTTTGTGCAAAGTGATGACATTTTTTTTTCAAAGCTGTTATTAATTTTGTTTGATTTTAATATATTAACGGGTAATAATTCCATTAAATTTAAAAAACTTTAAATTCAAATTTAAGATTAACAATAAATAAAAAGTTTGAATTAAAAAATAATGTTATGAACTAAACACAAATTATTCTAGTAGCATTTCAATAACTTTATATTTAATAGCAATTAATCTCTTTAAAAATAAAAAAAACTTCTATGGCTTGGTTTTTCGAACTTTATAAATATTCTTAAATATGTATAAATTACTGTAACTTCTTCATGCAAGCATTAACATTTTAATTTGTTATAACTTATGAACTGAATTTAAAACCTATGGAACTTGTGGGAATCAAATAAATTATATAATATCTCCTATTTACATGATTGTAATAGAACTAGAACAGTCTTATAACGGAACTATTTTATTAGAGAGTAGGCAACAAGTATTTAGCTGTCCTCGAATGGCATCAATACCAGAAAACAAATAGTCAATATCCAGCCACCATAAAATAGCTACTAAAATAATATGTTCCCCGGTATAATATTAGTTTTGTTCGGTCCTTTTTCTTGATAATTTTTGTCAATGTTTTAATAAATAATTTTCAGGACTAGCCGGCTTTGTTTTCATTCCAAGAACGGTTTCAGAAAGGAATTCTCTTATGTAAGTAACTACAAAAGAATAGTTTCGAAAGTAGGGAATTTAAAAGACCAAGAAATTAAAATTAAAGTCTTATAAAAAAAATCACATCTTTTTTTAAAAAAAAATAGTACTTCAATTAATGTTATGATTAAATTTTAAACCTTATTTTTAATTTCTGTACATTTTTGGAATTAAATTTGTGAAATCTTCTTGCTAGTTACAATACTTTCATATTGTAACCGATCAATTTTATTTTAATTTACTCAAAAAAATTTTAAAATAATCTTTTTAAAATCTCTTAGTTTTATTTTTTAATTTTGATATGTTTTTTGATATCATAGTTTTAAAAAATGGAAAATTTTAAAACAGTAATAAACAGTAAAATTTCATGATAAAAATAGTAGAGAAAAACAACCCTTTACATAGAAAGAAAGCATACAATTAGAAAAAGAATTTGTTTTGAAAAATATAAAAAAAGTGTTCCGTTTCTATAAACGAATTACTTTTGATTTACAGTCAAATATAATCATTTACCTCATTTATAAATGCTTTATATTTTTATAAATGCCAGAAACAAAGTGATATTGAATATATTTGATCTCACGTGATGGATTAACAGGGAAAAGTGCTTGCAAGACATTTTACCAATCATTACCACAAAAATACACATTTTCATTAATCACATCACAAATTAAGAAACTCAATAAACTTCGGTGTACAATCCAAAGCTAGCCTTGTATGGCAAATATGACCCTGTTTTCAAACTCCTATTTAATAAATTATAGTAATTAGTATGCCCTTTCATCCGAGAAGCATTGAAGATTTAACAAGATGGGAACTTCGTTAAATGTCGAGCTTTTCATCATCATGACCACTGACACGTCTAAACTTCATAACAGAAAAAATATTTAGACTAGATATACTGGGATTATGAAGTTATTCTACAGTTAAATTTGTAAAAAGAAATTGTATTTTATATCAATAAATTTTAATGTAAATTCAGATTAAACTTTAATGAATGGCAATAATAAATTTTAAGATTCTGTTGAAATGAGTTAGTTGTTTAACTTTTAATTAGTTTTGAAGTATAGATTTAGATATAAATAATAGATATTATTATAGTATTTTATATTTCTTGATATATTGTTATTTATCTAAAAAAAAATGAAACTCTGTGGTACGACAGCCCATCAGGAGGCCAAGGACAACAGTGTCCATAAGTGTTTTTTTGACCGAGGGCTCTGGGGTGCGAAGCATATGTCCTGGTTAGGTAATCAGCCTAACGCGAAACCCTCTGGGTTTAGTTTCCAAGCAGTCCTTGGTCCTCAGTTTTATCAATCCACTGAAGAGATGAAAGGATGAAATAATCTTGCCCAGCCAGAGGATGGAACCTCGGACTTGGGCATCTGGAGAGCGAAATGCGATCAGTTATCTATCTATAATAAATTTATGTAAATTATATAACATTCCTTATTTACATAATTTCATATTTCAAAGAGCATACATTCTTTCTACATTAACATACCTTGAAAAATAATTTCTAAGACAAGGTAGATTTTCAAGACAAAGCGGTTAAAGTTTGATTCTCCAATTTAAAGAAATTTTATTTATATGGGCACAAAGGATGTAAAATGTTTTAAGTCATGATAAATTTCAATTTTTCTTTAAATTAAAAAAAACCTAAAAAATGTTATTAAAACTAGAATAAAAAAAGTACGCATAAACATTGTGATTTTAAAAATTTACCTAACATTTTTTTAACTACAAAAATTGTCTTTCAAAGTGGTAAAATAATTCTTCAGTTTTCCCATATAAAAAAATAAATTTCATTCATTTCTTAAAAAAAGACTTTTTTTAAAAAAATAATAATTTCATTAACTAAAAGATTATGAATAACTCAATACCAAAATAAACGGAATTTAATTTTAACATGATAAAATAGAAAATAAATTGGGGGATTCAAAAATGATCAAAAAAGAAAAGTGAATATTTTCTTAAGGACGAAAGTAGAAATAAGAGATCACTAGAAATTGATATATTGTGCTTATTTATCATAAATTTAATCCCATTTTTAAAGCTTTTCTTCTGCTAATAAGAACGAGTTATTTAATCAGTCTCTATAAATGAAAGCAAGGATAATTAAATCCAAAGACGAAATATTACATTCGTATAAAATGAAACTGTCAAATAAATTTCAAACATCGATTCGAAATTTTAAAAGGCCCATTTGAATATTATGTAAGACCATGTATTTATAATGATACTGAAATTATATTTACGATTTTGGAAATAATAATAATTATTGGATAAACAACTATAGAGAGTTTAAGTCAAAGAACTATCAGATTTTTTAAATACTTCATGAAGTTCTGAGTTATAGAAAGATCCACCAAAATCGAAACATCACAGCTTAAAGAAAACTTGTCATCTTTTTTTTGTGCAACATATTTTTGTGAATTTTTGTACACCACAATGAAAATAACTATTGAATTTTAAACATCGCTCTCATAAGAAGCTCATCAACATCTTGCAGAATTTCTGTGGACAATTTTCATTAATTATATGAAAAATGTGAAAATTTTGTCAACTATTATCATTAAATGCAATTATACTTTTTATTAGTAAATAAATTTTTATCATATTTTATCATTATCATGTTTGAAATTTTATTATTAAAATCATATTATATTGTTTTAATTTTACTCTCACATTTAGTCTTATATTAATAGTGTAAATTTATATAAATGATTTAAATAAGAATTCTTAAATTTCTTTATCTATGCGAATTTTTATGAAATAATAAAATTATGTGGTTTTCTTTTACCTCATATATACTGACAATGGATATGTAGAACTGAAAATCGAAAATTACAACTTTAAAATTTTTGTGTTATAAATTTAATATAATATTATGAAAATTCTAAAGTGACATTTTTGTTGTGATTGATTGGTTATGCTTTATGGCGTAAAATTCAAAGAAAGGACATGCTGCGACAACTTTTGTGGTGATATAACATATTGTACGAACGGTAATAAATGAATCAATCAAACCAATCACCAAAAATCTTTAGTATAAAAATTACATTTTTTATCTACAACCAAACTACGTGAAGCACTGGTTTAAATTTCTTTGTCATCTTTAGCTAATTCAAAATTCTACGCAATCAGTTCTATTTTTTCTCTTTCCTTAATACTTCTAATTACTATATAATATACTAATTTCCTAAATTAGAGTTTTTGTTGTTTCAGTGAGATATTTAATTCGATTCGACTCTTTAAAAATTGGCTTTCTGTTCTAGGAATTTTTTAAATTTCTATGCCATAAAACTGGCTTTCCTTCACAATTTAATATTTCTTGTGGATCATAAAATTCTCTACTCTTCAACTTTAACCCTTTCACTTATAATCTTTACATTAAAAATCTTAGAGCGTAAGGCATAGTATAGAAAGAGGAGTTACAATCAATGTAACAATCAATGTGAAGAATCTTATAATCAATGCGAAGAACTTGATGCAAAATTTTTTAATGTAACTGTCTTGACACATGAAGAGTTTAAATATATTTTCATATAAGCCTTATAAATGGCACATTGAATGCTATAGAAAATGATATTATCCCACAACTCCATAGTAATATAAAATCTCTTTCAGCCAAAAACTTTAGAGTATAGAGTGTTGTGGACGAAGGGTACAATAAAATTACTTTGATTGAAGAGTCCTGGTTTATTTTTCCCTATGAAATATCCCTATGCACATCCCTTTTCCCTATGAATTCCCTTTCAAAATGGCGTGACTCTTTTACCTATAATTATTACCTTAAAAGGCAAGGTGTGATGCATAATATAAAAATATTCATAACATTGTGTAGAAAATTCAAAATGGGTTTTTATATTCCCGGTTTAGAAACTATTTCTCGTTTTATTATTTAAACTGATCTGTTTAAATTCAAATCAATTTGAAAACAGGAAAACGTTTTTTAAATCAGTTTTTAAATCAGGAAAAAGTGAAAAAAATGAATACCAAACAATAACCTAGAGGGAACAAGAATTTGCCACAAGAACTTTTCATTAAAAATGATTTTTTACTTAATAAGAAAAGTAGTTAGTGTCTCATTCTAATTTTCTCTTAAATCGTTGCCTATCTTTATCTTTAGTTTTATTTTTAAGGAAAATTTGGTTATTAACTCCTGTAATTACAGTCATTTCAGATTTCATTTATACGCTCAAAGCATTTCTTTTGATTAAAACATTTAATGCATCAAGTAATTTTATCAAGATCTTGATATTTTCACGGACAAATAATGAATTACAACAATGACTTTTTGTTTGGAATGATGAAGGGTTTGCAAATTAATTTTCATATATTAAATATTCTCCGAGTCGAGAAATTGATACGAAAATTACTTTCCCGTAACATCAAACACCGGAAAATGAAACAGCTGTTGAATTAATCAAAGACAAAATTATTTGTCTGGAAAATGTTTATTAAAAATTAACAATGTAATGTGAACAGAGTTTCGTTCTTAAAAAAGCTCAAATTGAATTTCTTTCCTTGATATTTTTATTCGTTTAAATGATTCATTCAAATATTCACCACAGAATATTTAGATGATATAATAAAACGAGAAGATTACAATAAAATACTTCCAGAAGTTATTTTGATTAATTTCAATAACAAAATTTCTTTATTTAATCACTGTAATTAATATCTTTATAATTTCCTAGCATATTAATTATTAATTTCAACATTTTATGCAGAACATGCAGTTGGATTATTTTTATAAGATCACAATGTATTTTCAATAATGGAGCTTATTTGCATGATTTCATTTCACTAAAACAATAAGCAGAATTGACTTAATTATTGACAATTAATATTCCCACATAATTTTAATGGAAGCAGTTTTCTCTGTGTGATTTAGAATCAGAATGATTATTTCAATCCTTCTTAGTGACTTACAGAGAATTTTCAGGATGAGATATTTACTGTAATCCTATCAATCTAGACTTGTAAAAGTTTACTACCCTTATTGCAATCTATTAAAAAGTGGTAGCAGTTCTGTTGGGAGAACTACATTTTACTGAGTTGAATGTAGCTCTCTGCTGCGGAATTGAAGGTCCCAGGCTCAAATCTAGTCATAATAGAACGTAGAAAAGGGATTAGGTTACCTGTTTTCTGTAGGAATTCTATCCGGTGGGTGCTTAATTTGATTTGGTTTGTTTGTAGCTCAAAGTCTATACTTTGGAAATGAGAATTAATTAGACTAAGATATATACAGTTTAAAGTGTATTCCTAACCATTACAAACATCCAGGCCAATATGGAAATCGAACCCACGAACTGTTGAACGGAAGGCTAAAGTACTAATCACTGGTTGCCAGTTCAACTAAGTGATGTTGGGAAGTTTCTCATCTCCTAATTTGCATCTTATAAATATCTTTTCTTATGAATAAAAAATTCCTCCTAGATGGAAAAGTGCAATGGACATTGGAAAATTTTAAAACTGCTTTTATCTGTTAGATTAATTACACGAATCATTAAAAATATCAAAAAAATGAAGCATAGTATTATATTTTTTATGTTATAATATATAAATTGTTTTAAACATAGTTAAGCGAAATTAGTTAAATCAAGCTTCCGATAGCAGGGTATACATAAAAAAGCTGGTATTAGACATATCTAAGAATATTGGAATTCAGTCTTATTAGAGTAACCCATTCACACATGACATACTTGTAATTGTTTCATAGCTTTCAACAAAATACTTAAGATTAATTTTAAGGTGCTCATAACAATTGATAATGAGGTACCCCTGATTATGAGCAAAAAGCCAATGAGCTAAAAACCTTCGCCGAGTCGAGGAACTACTTAAGTTGAGAAAAATTATAAAATAATTTGTATTTTTTCTCAACAACTTATGCTAATTTATATGTAGTTTTTACGATGCTAATTGCAGCCAAGCATGTCTAGTAGTTAGCGTACCTGACTACGGATGGGGAGGACCTGGGTACGAATCCCGGATCGGGCAAGGATGTACTTTCTCTCTCTTTCTTGCCTTTGTCCTTTCTTTGTGTGTGAATGGTTGTCTACCCTATAAACAGTTACCTATGACAGGCATGTACTGAAGAAGCCGGACTCCACACAATATTCGGTTCAGTTGGAAACGTGGTGCAGCGCACCCCATATTGCAAGCCTGGCTGACACACTTTAACAATGATGCTAATAAGACTAAAAAGAGAAATTTATTCGCGGAATATATGAAATTATATAGTGCTTTGTATAAAAGCATAAATATTGCTTTGATTTTTAAATTTTATTAAATTTAAAATGTGGAGTTAACCGGTTTGGTAAGGGAAGATTCATATGAACTATTTTATTAAACGCACTTAAATCCGAATCGCAAAACATACGCTGGTCTAAAAATTTAGGAACGAACAGTTTATTTTACTTGATTTCTCTCTCGAATGAATGAATGTAGAAACAGCTATTTATATGTTACAACATATAAATAACATGTTAAGAATGAAATAATTTTAATTTAAATGTAAGTAAATGTATAAATAAAAATATAAACCTTATATATTGTATTTTGAATTCAATTTCTTCTCAGAAATTATGAATACCTTGCAGTGTTACAAAATTTACTTACTGTGAAACAAATGCCATATTTTTTTTTATAATCGCATATTTTTTTGTTCAATTTTTGTCTTACGTATTGCATCCATTCTGAATTGGTTTAATCATATTTTTATGCTATCGTCAGAGATTCTACGTCATAAAAAACAATCATTTTTTCCTTCGTAATTTTTTGTAAGGGGGAAAGGAGTTTTAAAGTGGGGAAATAATTATAACTGGGTGTTTTCCCTTTCAATTGTAACTCCAAATTTTTTCATCAACATTATTCTTTGAAAATAAAAAAGAAAAAATTAAAAAAAAATATCTTGGCATTGATTGGTTCTGCGATTTTTATCAGACCATTTCAATCGCATTTTTTTTACAAGAAGGAGTCCTACATCACTTGAAACATAAATGTGATACATGACTAGTACATAATAATTTAAATTGTTATTTTAAGTATCATCAAGAAATACAGGGTGGCGCAGAGAAACGGGAAATTTTGAAATAACCATAAT